>CM077463.1:43812022-44022541 GCA_039654755.1 Calcarius lapponicus | reverse complement strand
ATACATAGGTGAACAAGCCCTCATTTTTACTGTTTTCTATATTGTTTTTGAAAACTCCTAAAGTGGAGTTAAAGGAATCTGTTCTTTGATCCACAATAGATAACAGGGGAGAATAAAGACTGCGAAATGAAAGAATTGTGTGAGACACCCCTCCTTTAGGGTTAGGTCCCATTTGCTCTCTTATTGTAATATTATTAATCTATTTGTATTATATTTCTTGGTGTGTGGACATATTGAAGTGATTCTTATTAATCTGACTTGAACATGTTGTTTTCACACTCACATTCTGTTAATTTTCCTTAGTTCTTCATCACTGAACATATTATCTCTACAGAGATGTATTTATATTTGCCTAATATGAAACAGTTTTTATTCATTTGCACTTTTTACAATGTTTAAAAATATGTCACTAGGTACATTTTTTGGAAAATAATTCACCAATATATTTGTGCCAAACTGCTCAACTCTCAGTTTCACTCTTCACTTCTTTCAAGTGTTTAGAGTTAATAGAAGATACATTATGCTTTACATTATGCACCTCACCTTTTCCACAATGGGATATAATGCAGTCTTACAAATCCACAAAACCCAACTCAGATAGCACCCAAAGCTTTGGTAAAGGGGGATCTTTGCAACAGACTACCAAAGGATAAAATCATCCACTGATAGAGGGCTTAGAATAAGCATTTCAAGACTGAAATCATTCATCTATAAACAGAGATGACCATGGTTGACATTTGCTGAAAAAATAAACAGAGATTATCTTTTCATAGTGGCAGGAGGCTGAAAAGAGTTACAAGACTGGGTTGAGTTCTTTTCTTCACACGGAGAGTTCTCTTCCTCCTGGTAAGGTGTGGTAATCATGGTCTTTATGATTAAATGCAGCTAATGAACAGGCATTGTAATTCAGACTGCATGCAAAAAAAGCTAAAGAAGTTAAGCAATTAGATATACCTTCATGAAGAAACAAGAGTGTTCCACTACTTTCACCTGGAAGGACAGAAATTTTAAAGATAATCTTTGTCTATAACAGTATCAAATTTATTGACTTTGCAAGTTCAGAGTTGGCAGTACTTCTAAATAACTTAATAGACCCTGTGTTTTCTCTGGGGAAGCAAACTTATAATATACCTAAGGTGTAAGTTGCATTCAGTTAATATAAATCCCTCTATTACTATTATTATTATTATTATTATTATTATTATTATTATTATCACATCATCATCATCATCATCATCCATCATCATCATCATCATTGGTATGGCCTCTATGGGTCTTTAAAAAAACTATATTTCAGGGAAATATTGTAATAGAAAAAGTAAAATTTTAGGATATCAAATGTGAAATAAAGAAAAAAAAGTGTGCCTAAAAGCTGTGAAAATTTCCAAGTTAAGCTGGAAGAAAAACTCTGAAGAGGCAGGGAAAGATGGACACCAAAAGAGAACATGTACAAATGACCCTTTAAATGTGGAATGGCAACTCCATTTGCACTGGATTAGAAACACACACAATTCTAACACTGCTTTGGTAAGGGAATGTAAGTGCTCATGAGGCACAAGACTGCTGTATTCCACACTGGTCTAGGGTTACCAGTTTTATTAGCAATTTCAAGGACATGGATAATATAAATGAACAACACCTAAATAAAAATGTAACAAACTCCAGTACAGTGTTCCTTTTCTATGAAACGTCTTTACTTCTTTAGTCAGAAAAACCCTGTTTTTCTGGAAAGAAAAAACTAACCTGAGAGTTAACTGATGGATTTATTTTCCCACAATGAAATCCCAAATATAAATCATTCTTTATTTCCTGAATATGGCTGGTTTCCAAAGAATTTTCCAAGCATGTGTTTCACTTTGCTGCTGTGACATCCAATGTCTGGCTACAGATGCAGATGATCAGAGGGCTGGTTCCCACCCCTCCAAACTCCCTCAGCAACAGAATTCCCCTGGGAACTTGCTCACAGAAAAGCCTGGATCCCACATGCTCCTCCTCACCTCCATGTGCTTTAACCCCAAGGCTGAACTTAAACCAGGCAATGCAGGTCCAGCACAGGAGGCACTGGCTGTAGAAGGCATTACAACAGCAGAACTTCCTCAAAGAAAAAATTCCTGTGGAACAACATCCAGCTGTTCTATACTCAAAATACAATATGTAATAAATAAATAAAAAAGTGAGCAAACTGAACTCAGAGAACTGGACGAGTTAACAAAATATCTTCTAGAAGTAATAATATCATACTGTAGTTCTGTTTATTATGCTTCATATTCTACCCTATCTTTCTGGTTTGTCACTGACCAAAAAGTAAATGCAATGCTAACTTACATGCTATAATTAGTCTGCTTCCTTCTACTCCAATTTGTCATGCAGTAATCCTGTGTGTGACAGGCGGATGGAAATTTTTTTAGGATTTTATTCTTCCCTAATTCTTCAAGCAAACAACAAAACCAGTCTTCTCACTGTTCCTCCTCTATTGTGGTCCAGCTCCTTTCTTCTCTCATTCCAAAGCCAAAAAAAATTCAGTATTCCAACAGAGAAAACACGTTCAGTTCATTCATGTCAATCTCTCCAAATTGTTTGTATTTGCTTTGCAAAATACTGAAGCTTAGAAACCAAACCTGTGTAAGCCCATGTCTGCCAGCAGACAGCAGCTTGTCAGCAAACCAAAGCCAATCACTTTTCATTGAGTCTGAAGGAACCCAAGTTTCCTCCCCCCACCTTGTTTGCCTCTTCTTCCTGCCAAGGATACACAAAAACAAAATCTTCTCAAAAAGCAAACAATCAGAATTGGCTTTTCAGAAGGGATTGGCACTTTATCATCATCTTTCTTTGCTCATATAAAAACTGATTTGTGTTCTGCTGTTTCTGGGACTGGCCCATTCGCCTGCAGCTCTGTCACATGAAAAGCCACCAGTGGATCACTGTGAGGTCAGCACTGGGTACCTCACTGCCTCAGCTGCTGCATAGTGGTTACATGTTTGGTGAACCAGGGGGCTGTGAGCCTGGCTGAATCCTGAAGCCTGCTGAGGATGCTGAACCCAAGCAAACAGAAGGGATGAAGGTGAAGATTCCTGCTGGCTCCATGTGGATGTGGGGTCTGGGGGCTTCAGGGCTCGAGCTAAAGCACGAGTGGAATCTCACAGGCTGCACGTAATCCTGCATTACAAGTCCAGTTTTTAAAGTGATTAGAAATGTCTCTGCTTGAATTAAGGGGCAAATGAGACCATATGCCAAAGTCAATATTATGAAATTTGTATTTAATACTAATTATGAGAGCGAGAGAGAGAAAGGAAGAGAAAGCAAAATAAAAGAGTTGAGGGGGACAGAAGATAGTGACAGATACAAATTAAAGCAAATATCACCGTGCCATGTGTCCCAATGATGTTCTATTGATACCTCCCCTCTGGTCTTCCTGGTGGTGAGGGTCCTCCCAAAAAAACATAGAATCCAAATGGTTAATATATGTTCAGGCCAGGTGGGAATGCCCAGATACCCCTCCTGAGTTTGACACAATCTCTTTGTAGCACTCTGCATCTGTTGCCTCCCTTTACATGACATGCAGTCTTTGGTGCAAGTCTCAGGAACGAGTCTGGGTAGCACTTTTGGGGGTCTTTGGTGGATTGTGACACCTCCGCAGCTGCCTTTCACATGAATGTCCCAAGGATGTAGCCTTCCTGAGGTTGGAGGTTCCATACGTGAGCCAGTTTGTGTAAGGGAGGATGGTTGCTCACCACCTCTCATCTGAGGTTATGCCATGCCAAAATTCTCCTCCTCCTCTCTTTGTGGCCGGGGAGAGGTGAGTCTTGTGTAAGCCTGGCCTCGTGTGCGTTGGTGTCCCCCCCCCCAAAACCCAACCAGGGATAATCTGCTGGATTTGGCTTTCTTGTGGATGCATTCTTCTCCCTCAGCCTTGTTTACTTTTCCCTAGACCTGAGATGACTGAAATATAGTGTCTTATCTTGAATTCCCTTAGGTGGCTTAACTCACAGTCCAAAGTTCCAGTCAGGCATCTTCAAGGAGGGGTGGGCTTTAGTGGCTGTAGCCTCTTTGTACAGTTTTTTTGCTATCATGGGCAAAACTCCTTCATAACAATGCTTAAGGCATGAACCATTTCAGTCTCTGGCACCTGGTGAATATGAAACACCTCTAGGTTTCTGCCAAGATCACAACCTGTGTGATGCAAACTCAGATATATCATGCCATTTATGCTCTTCATAATTCAATTGTGTTAGACCCTCATGGCCTCCACTTAGACTCACAGTTCTGTGCCAGGTGCTACAAAAACATGCAATTCAGAGATGGACTGATGGGTACACTAAGACTGGGAAGTAAACCTGCTGTGTCCTCCATCTAAGCGGCCCATAAAAGATAAATAGGTTTTTTGAAGTGAGAGCTGCCTCCAAAAACAAAGTGCAAGCATATATCACTGTCTTAATTAAAAAAACATGTGAGGTAGTGGTAGAGTTGTGAAAACTGTCTGGTGAGCAGGGCTTGATTGAATAAAATTTGTAGTTAGGAGGCTGCATGTGCATGAAACACCACAGGAATAAATCACAAAGGAGGAGAAATGTAAGCACATGGCTGATCAAAAACTGCGAGCACTTACTAAGGAAACATAAAGAGCCTTGGAATAAAAGGGACTGAAAGCAAAGAAGAGCTCTGTGCTATTGCTTGATTCCTCTTGCATTCAGAAAAATCAGGACTTTTGTTCACTCTGGGTGAGTAGATATGATTCCTCCCTAAGCTGCTTGAGACATAATCAACCTCCTCTTCTCAGTTGATGGAAAGCAATGCAAGGAGCCCTGGAACATGGTGAACTGCTCAGGTCAAAAAAGTGATAAAAAGGCATAACTTGTCCTGATAGAGTTAATGTTTGAAGTGGCAATAGAGCCATTATGGGCTGCTGTCCCCACTTGCTCTTGCCACAAGGTGTTAATTTCCATCTATGACTAGGGTCTTTGGCCGCCTTAATTTTCACTCAAACCTAATGCCAGAGGTGTATTTGGAATCAGTTAGGATTAAACCTACTTTATGAGAGAAGACATGCATATTTCTGGACCTTTTCTTGATAACATATATTAAGGCTCACAATAGCATACAGGCTGAAATTAATTTGTAATGAGGCGTTGCCACTTTATCATCTGTAGAGCAGTTTTGCTCCCATGATGGAGGCCATCCTCACCATACAGTTGCTCAACACTTCTGTCATCTTTACAGGGTCCTTACTTTTGTTGTCAGACCTTCCTGGACAACCAGCCTGTGGGTGCAGCTTTCTGTGTCTGGCAGCCTCCTATGAGAGAAAATGTCTATGGAAAGCCCAATGCATGTCTTTCCTTGTGAGATTCTTCTCCCCTAGCATTTATCTAACACAGGGTAAAGGCAGAGAAAGACCAATGGGACTGCCAGGGCCGCTTCTTTCCTGGTACTGTTTTTGAAAGCTAACTATTTCTGCATGGTGTGTTCCTGATAAGGAGGAAATGCAAGACAATAGCTACATGAGGGAAATTACAGTTTCTGACTCTGGCAAGGTTTACATCAAATATTCAAGCACAGAAACACTCCTTGATTATGAGGCATATTACTTTTGGTTTTGCATCTGGAGTGTATTTCTATATGTCTCTATTTATTTTTTGTGGCGGAGGAGTAGTAGATGCACCCAAGCATTTATATGTGAATTAATATTCTTTTCTGATATTTGCTGACATTTTTTTTTATATCTAGTAATGAATGAATTACATAAAAACATAAAAATAATAGCACCTTAGTTTAATATTGATTCAAGAAAACCATGGTGAGAAGCTTAAGTTTCTTATTCCACCTCACTGCCTCATTGCAATAGAATTGTGCTATCTTTTCTATTCTATTCATGAGGCTTGTATTAAAACATCCCTTAACTGTCTTCTAGTAAATATTTAGGGGTGACTGCAAAACAAGTTTGGATCATGCCACAGAAAACAAACATCTGAAAAGGAACCAGGAATATAGAAGTGTTTGACTCTTGGAATTATAAATCTCTTTGTTAATGATAAATTCAGCCTAAACATCAAGAAACTTTCATAGTAGTGTTTTACATGAAATCATACTTTGACTTCTTTTCAGTACAGTATTACATAATTCCTTTAAGGTTTTTCTGAGAATAAAAACTTGTACATATGGTCTACTGATGGCCTTAAAACTTTCCTGGGAAATGGTGTTCTTTATACATTAACTCATTCA
This sequence comes from Calcarius lapponicus, assembly GCA_039654755.1. Lineage (NCBI taxonomy): Eukaryota > Metazoa > Chordata > Aves > Passeriformes > Fringillidae > Calcarius > Calcarius lapponicus. The sequence goes on along the minus strand of CM077463.1, from coordinate 44,016,325 downwards.
CAAATGAAAAAGGCAGACACTCTGTAACATTATTGTCTTCAAAGCATAATGCTCTAGTGATTTTTTTATTCTTAACTCTCAAAACAGTCAATTTTCCAGCAGCCATAGTTTAATGAAGAGGGGGAAAAAGTACTTATCCTTCCTGGCCAAAATAGTCTCTTTGGGATGAGCTTGCTTCCCTGCTGCTACTTTGACTGTCCTGCTCTTGGGAGGACATGGTGCTGTGCCCCAGTTGCTCTTCAGCAACCATTTCAGTGAACACGGCAATCTACACAATTGTCTCTGATCTAATTCCATTCTTCCTCTAATCTCTTATTTCTCTTTAAATAATGTCTGTTCAAAGAAAAAAAGAAAAAGACAAAGAAAAGAGAATGAAAAAGAGAAAGAAAAATTTTGCTGGGATGTGTAGAAGACAAATACTATATTTCCCCTTTATTGCTTCTCTGACTCTTCTGCCTCCAAAATAGAATGAAGAATTTTTTTTCTTTTTCCTTTCCTTTCCTTTCCTTTCCTTTCCTTTCCTTTCCTTTCCTTTCCTTTCCTTTCCTTTCCTTTCCTTTCCTTTCTTTTTCCTTTCCTTTCCTTTCCTTTCCTTTCCATTTCCTTTCCTTTCCTTCCCTTCCCTTCCCTTCCCTTCCCTTCCCTTCCCTTCCCTTTCCCTTCCCTTCCCTTCCCTTCCCTTCCCTTCCCTTTCCCTTCCCTTCCCTTCCCTTCCCTTCCCTTCCCTTCCCTTCCCTTCCCTTCCCTTCCCTTCCCTTCCCTCCCTCCCCTTCCCTTTCCCCTCCCCTCCCTTCCCTTCCCTTCCCTTCCCTTCCCTTCCCCTTCCCTTCCCTTCCCTTCCCTTCCCTTCCCTTCCCTTCCCTTCCCTTCCCTTCCCTTCCCTTCCTTCCCTTCCCTTCCCTTCCCTTCCCTTCCCCTTCCTTCCCTTCCCTCCCTTCCCCTCCCTTTCCTTCTGTTCATAAAATGACCACTCTTTCTCCACCTCCTTCTTTTTCTGTGTTTTTTAACTTTCAAGATGATGCCTTGAAAGTTAATTCAGATTTTGCTGTTTACTTCAATAAAGATTATTGACTTTCTTTTACCTGCAATAGAACATTCCTTGATTAAAAAACTTCACATTCTAGAATAATGTGTTGGGGTAAGGTTTGGATCCAAACTTATTATTTAGCCTGTATTAAAAACGTGTGAAATACATATCTACGTGAATAAAATACCTGTGAAATACAGACTTTAACAGTAAGATGACAATATTTCATCTCATCTTTGCCAGTCCAACCTTCTTAAAATACAACTCATGTATGTTTTTGACTGAACCCTTAAGAGTTAAATTTGGAAGCCTGACGCTACCAAGACCACAGAGTGTTTGAGAACTCATCTTTCTTATTCTCTTCATAACTGAAAACCCATAGTGCATGCTTATTCCAAGTCCTTGAAAACTTTCATTAATGCTGTTTTCTTTTTTGAATATTACATGACCTGGGACTCAATGTGCTTAATAGGTAGAAGAGCAAAGAAATTCAACAGTAAAAAAAAGAGCAAATGAAGTGCCTTAATTTTGGTGAAAAATTATGATCTGCTTGGGAGATGCAGAGTTAAGATTTTAATTTTAAAGCAAAAGATACAGAAAATCCCCCCAGTGCTGGCTCTCTCTCTTTCTCAGCTTATTTGCCAGAATGATCCCTAGGATGGTCACATAAACACTTTTGCCATGGTTTGTTGTATAACAGATATCTGTTTGGAGAGGATATTACTAGACTTTAAAATCAGGTTTGTTTATATTTGCATTCACTACTCTACTTTGGAACTAACTTTGCATTCTTCATGTGACTTTTCTCATTGAAGATCAGAAGTCCAAGATTTTTGCTGCTGACAGAATTATAGTATAGATCTTCTAAATATTTTGCTGCATACGTAAGAAAATTGATTAGCTCTAATAAGCCTAACTTGCAATAACGCATCGCAAATGCTATTCCTTTAGAGTTTCTTTTGGCAATCTTTTAGTTGATTTAATGTAATTCAGTAAGTATCCATACAGATGCCTCATCATGCTCAAAGAGACAGCACTGTCACCAGCAGGCAGTGCTGCATCTTAGCATTAAATTTTTATATTGCTTTATGTAATATTTTTGTGTAGTCTTTAATTAAATCTAAGACTAGAGGAAAGTGAGGGCTGTGCATGCTGTTTGTATGCTGGTAACCATGAAGAAACACTCAGAAGAAAGTGGAAGCAAAGACAACTGTTTGCCAGTGCTGTTATTTGCAGTGAATCTCTTGGTTACTGTAAGTGCGTGGCAGCCAGTGAAAGGAGCTTTTAACTGGCACAAGAGAGAACTCAATGGGCATGTGAGTGAGCCCATGAGCACTGGCAGGCTGTTGCTGTTGGCTCTCCATGGCTGGGTGAACACAGAAGGAAGCAACCATGCCTAGGAGTCTTTTTGGATGACGTTTCATCGATGAAATTCCCCAGGCGCAAGGTGGCCTCTTCCAGGCAGTTACCCAAAACACTCTTTCTGGGTGAAGACCAGTTCTTCTGAAACCGCCCCAGAAGGATTCATAAGGGGGAGTTGTCATGGAATGTGTCAGTCTATTCTTTATGAACATCGAGACAATGATAGGGGGTTTTGACACACTATGGCCAGAAAGTGATAGATACAGCAGACCCCATATCTGACTGAAGCTGGTGGTGCTGAGAGGGAGCTAATTCTCAAGTCTAGATCAGAAACAGCAACGAAAAAAGTCCCCTTTATAGACAGATTTTCAGGGAAATTAAGAGAATATGCTGGAGACAGCACCAAAAAAGCCCATAATTAGAAGCATAAACATTGGAGTAAAAATCTAGGGATGTTTCTTAAAGGTATCAGGCAATAATCCCCTAGAAGAGACTCCTTCAACATCAAATATGATTCTTAAGAAAGGTCTTGTCAAGAAGTGGCTAAGAAAATCTAATCTGTTTTTTTATTATTATTTTCAATCACAGAAAAATCCTCATAGTGACAAAGGTAATAATAATATTCCTAGAACCTTAATATACCATTTTCCCCCATTTTTTTTACTGCCCTGTGTACTTTGAGCCTTACTCTCTCTCCTATGTAGAGTAGGTACAGCTTCCTTCTAGCAGCCGCAACATAATTTTCTAGCTCTCTATGCCTTTGCTCTTTTCCATGAAAAATTTCCCTTTTTTTGACATGTTACTGTAACTTTGTTTCAGATAGTTCCTATCTCCTTTCACTCCACTCTTACTCATTCTTGTTTCCCTCTCTTTGACAAAACGTGTCTCAAAATGAAAGACAAATTAAACTGAATAAATACAAAACCAACTTACAAAATAACTTACTCTTTTGTTAAGAAAAATGATAAAACTTTGAAATCCGTTAACCCAGAAACCCTTTAGGACCTTTTCAGTATTGAGAAACAGAAACAACTTCTACAAATGCATAAAACTCTTGTTCCTAATTTTGTATGGTTAGGAAAGAAAATGCTTAAACACAGACACATTTTCATCTGTAAGAAAAATTGTCATTTGTCCAGAACTGAACATTGCCCGTTCTGGGCATTAAGCCAGGGTGATTTAGTGAGAAGGGAGAGGAGCCTGCACCTTGGAGAGGCAATGAGGAAATGCTTCTCTGACAGGTTGATTTAAAGGAATGGCAGCTGTGTGAAAGTGCTGAAGGAAGGAATTGTACATTACATTTTGAGGAAGAGGAGGTTACTGGGCACCCAGTGGAAACAGATATGAGGGAGTGATAAAAGCTAAAGCATGTGTAAAAATGCACATGCAGACACCTGAAATTTTGTGAACCTGTACATTTAGGGTGATGATATTTTTCCTCTGTTGCTCAATATATCTTAAATACTGAGGAACAAACCTCCTTGTAGATGGCAGGGAGGCTTGCACTGGAACATAGCAGCTGTTTGCCACCTCCCTCTTTGTGTGTCTCCAGATGAAGGAGATTAACTGTCTTTCCAGTTCAGATGAGAGTGTAGAAGCTTTGATAACATAGTCAGATTTTAATGTTCATAAAAATATCCAAATGATTCCAGTAGGTTTGAGAATTTTGCACAGCTTGGTAGATTATTCATTAAAAATTAATGCCTAAAATCGCATTGTCTCTTCTGCCATGGTGGTGCTGTTAGCCTGTGTGTGAATGATCTGCCAACAGAGGGTGGAGCTGTTATAGATGGGAGACTGAGGGCTTCATTTCCATGCACAAAGTGCAGCATTTCCTGAACACACATGGACTGCCTGTCATCCCATTAAGCTTCAGCTCAGACTGTGCTCACAGACAGTATCTGCAAATCTGATGGAAGGACTCTGGTAGGTAGAGTTTTAAGGTGATTTTAAAGATACATCATAAGTTGGATTTGACAGGTGGGTTTCAGGTACATATTTGGCACATGACTAATGATGGAGCATAACCATGGCAGAGGTAGAAGGGAAACCCTGGGCGCCACAGCTGTCAGTGTCCAGTGGCACCTTCCTGTCCTGTCTTTCATTTATTCTCCTGCTTTCCTATGAGACCACTCTGTCACAGCAACCCAACAGCCACGACTTGTCCCAGAGTTGTTTCTGACTTTCTCTGGGGACTGTCTGTGTGTGGGAGTTCACTTCTCTCTAAGGCCAAATAAATTTTCCAGAAAGCACAGTCAGTTTTGGATGCATCCTTTTTTTCAGAGATTCAACTTCCTCGCTTTCTGCTAAGGGCTAAAGATGTCTCTGCTAAAGCTACCTCCCTTGATCCTAGACATTTGTGAAGAATTTATTTAAAAATATTGTTTTCTGCATGACAGAATATTTAATACAAAGAGTCTACAATACTTTAAATTGACTGAATTTCATTATCTTCATGCACAATATCTTATCTGGAAATTTTCCTCAGCAAATATACATTAGCATGCAGTTGGTGCAGTAGTCTGGAAGGAAAAAGTCTTATGTAGTTTTGAAAGAGTTTTGAGTCACTGCTATTTTATATCCTATGAGAAATACTGTAATGCATGTAAGTCTTTATCCCAAACCATAAACTAGGTTTAGCAGCATTTTGCCTTTCCACATTCCTCTACAGACTCAGTTGATATTATATTCCCCATTTTTTTTCTTAACTCATTACATAATGCTGAAAGGTGCTGTTCAAGCTTCTTTATTTCATCCTACTTTTATGCAGTGAATTAATAACTCCTGCAAATAATTTGTACATGGGTTGGGTAAACTAAAATACATTGTGAGTCATTGAGATGCAAAGATAGCATGTAAAGGCTTTGGGTATATATTGTTACAATTCATATGAAATAAATTTCTAAATCAAATTAAATATGAAGAGATAAAGGTAAAAATAGAACAAACTTAAAGCTTCAGGATAAAGCGTTTCATTTGGAATAGACGGCGCAAGATTTGAGTTGCGAGGAAAAATTTATTAGATCATGGAAAAAGAAATTTGAGAGAAACTATAAGTCATGTAAAGTCATTAGGGGTAACTGCTGCAGATATTGGAGATGCTGGAGAGAACAATCTTGTTTTTCCAATGCAGTTCTAACAGTCAGAGAAGCATGCTGGGAGCACCTTCTAAAAGAACAATGTTAAAGAGCTGGAGCAAATAAATGGCTGATTGTAAATGTCCACTTAACCCTCCTGAAAGAGCTGAAGCGCCTGCAATGGATTTGTATGGGAAGTGAGGAATTTCTAAATAATTGTTTTCCCCAAATTACAACTAGTCTCTGTGTATTTTATATAGAAAGAGGGAAAGTATAGCAGATATTTTTGCCCCCGACGAGGAGGAGAGAATGATGCATCTGACTCCATCTTAATTAGAAGGCTAATTAATTACTTTCATTATGCTATATTATTCTATAATATATTACACTATATTACCATTACATCTAAACTGAATCTGCCAAGCACTCAAATCTGCACACAACTGCACAGAATCTTGTGAGTGTCAGCCAACAGATCCAACACACACACACACACTTGGCCCTGATAGGCCAAGGAAACAAAACACCATCACTTTGGGTAAACAGTCTCCATATGGCATTCTACTTTGGCACAAACACAGGCACAGCAAATGAGATAAGAATTGTTTTCTTTCTCTGAGGTTCAGAGAATGTGAAACCCAGAAAATATTCTTGAGAGGAACTCGTGCCTTGCTTTTCTCTATGAAGAGAAATGTGGCTACAGGAAAGAAAAAAAGGAGCTGGAGACACATGGAGACATAAAGGAAATGTAGCCCAAAGGAGCAACATGAGCCCTTTTCACAATCTGGCATTTAGATTTCATTAGTACATCATATATGAATTTTAACACAGCCAAATATAAAACCCTCCTGTTACAGAGTGTTATATAAGACAGAGGTGAAAAGACATTGCAGATGAATGTTGGATTTTTTCCATTAACTCCAATGATATAATGGTTTCTGTTAGAGAGACTTTCCACATTTAAAATGGGATGGCATGGGTGAGGACTGAGGTCTGTACTGCATATTCACTGCAAGAGCTAAAATGGATCCACCACTTCTCTATCCTGTCTTCAAACTCTGCTGGGTACTCAGACCAAGTACCTGTCTTAAATTACCTCATATTTGTTTTATTTGTCTATCATTAAAAGCTAATTGAGTCAAAGCTATTTGATGTTCATTATGTAAATTTCCTAAAGCGGTGCATTTTTGTGTGTGCTAAAATTTGAAGTCATTGCCACTCATTACGCATAGCAATATTATTGATTGAATTATAAAATAGTCTATGGCTATTGCGAGGAACAATATGAAAATGAACTTTATTATTATTGTTTAACACCTAATTCAAATACCAACATCATTGTGATTTTAGTTTTAATTATTGTTTTGGGAGTGATGCAAAAGACTGAAAACATAAAAAGGAGATGGTTTGGAAAATAATTATCTGAATCTGGTAGTAGTTAAGTCAAGCTGAGAACATCCTGACCTTCCACACAGCCAGATGTGGGAAAAATATACTTCAAAGTCTTCAAGACCAAATCTAATGGCATACAAGATTAATGGATGCTGTTCCTGAAGGACATAAAGGGCCTTATAACCTTGGAATCCATGAAAACAAGGCATACATGTGAAGTACAAACTGATATTTTTTAAATAATCTGGATGAGAATAAATTTCTTATCTATAACTGAATAAATGCTTTGAGAGGCTACTAACCTCTTCAATTTGTGTTTTCATTTATTTAATTTAACTTTAACACTGGCTTCATCTTTTACTTAAGTCTGTGTTTAAGTTTTATCAAAGAAAACTAATTAAAAATAAGTGGTTTAAAAATATTTTAAGTTTAAAATATTTAAAGAATTTCTGCTATTGAAGTTAATGCGTGTGAACATTAATTTCCATTTACTGCTGTAAATGGAAATTACAGACAACAAAATTACCAGACAACAAAACAATTTTATTTAAAGTATAAATTGAGTTAAAATTTAAAACTAAAAATATTCTTCAACTTTTAGCAACTAATGCAAATGAAGGGACTTTTTTTTTTCAAGCCATGCTATCATTTAAAAAGCAGTATATTTGGGGGAAAAAGTATAACTTTTTTATATTACATCCTGATAGGAAAATTAAAGTTAGTAGAATTCTTTTTTTTTTATTTTTTCAGTTATTATTTGGTTTTAAATTCTGACATGCAGTAAGATATTCATCATGTCCTAATATAACTGTATACCTTAAAAAAAGGTGTATTTTCCTTCAGGTTTCATATTTAGGGACCCCTATCTGTGTTTCTTTTATGAAGTAGAGCAACCCCAGCAAGAAATGACTACACAGTATTCCTTGTTATAAGGAATCAAACAGCCAGTCTGCCCAGAGAGGTTGTTGACATCAAACTTTTAGCATTTCATCCTCTTCTTTTTTCTCCCTTAAAGAGAGAAGGGGGAAAGAAAGCCAAAAAAAACCCACTAAAACACAAAACCCCAATAACAACTCATACCCAGTCAGTTCTACTTTATTCAATAAAATGGAGGAGCAGGTGACTTGAAGAATTGGTAACAAGATATGAAGATTTTTATCTCCCATGTGAATGATTTGAACACAGCTCAGTGTTCATAGTGGCTGAATCTGTCCCCAGGAGACTGTTGCTCAAGTGAAAAGCCTGTTGATCATTTTGGTACAATGTCAGTGCACCGTGTAAGTGCATCTTAGTAACCAGCATCACAGCTGTCATCTCTGCAGCCTCTGCAAGGAGGATAGAAAATGATGCTGGGGAATGAAAAAACTGTCTCAAATAAATCATTCCACTGGGGAGCCCTCAGACACTGAAATAAAAATGCAGGTGAAGTTTTCACTGTGGTTTTTGTGATTTTGTTCTTGTATGTACACATGGGAATTGTCTGGTTTGATCTAGAGCAGCAATGAGTGTGCCAGGCACAGCAAGAAGGCCCAACCAGTAACCCATGTAGCATTACACTGGGTCAGCTTGTTGGAATGAGCTTTTAGCCATTCCAGTCATCAGTGCACATATTTCCATTCAGCTATTTATCCTATCCATACCAAGGAAAGCAAAAGTCACTCCTCAACCCCACCTCGTCTGTACTTAAATAAATGAATTTGAAATAGAATTACTGTCAGACAACTCAGCAGTTTTGTAGCTCTAATGGAAGCTTTTCCCCTTGGCCCCTCCTTGCAAACACTTAAGTAAATTAACAGAGTATAGACAAAGCCATACACAGACCAAAGGAGCAAATCATACTAAGTGGCTTAAGACTATTTAATGTCCTCTTTTATACAGAAAATGAACCTTTGCTTCTGTTTTCACAAGGTGCAGCCCCACTTTAAAGGCTGTCGTGTGAGGATGAATTAACTCTCTCCACCTGCCAGAGGATCTGTGCTTCTATTCCCCTCCAACAGGACATTTATCTTGCATGCAAAACCAGAAAATTTGCTCCAATTTGGCTTTTGAAGTACTAAAATAATTTAAAATAACCTGCTTATGATGCCAAGTTCTCTCCATTGTATACCCACTTCCCCTATCTTCTGAAGGGATTTTCTTAGCCCTGTCTTCTCCAAAGCACCTTATTCAGAAAACCAAAAATCTGCTGCTAATTTCCACACTGTACCTTATTGCTTCTTTGCCTGTTTCTACTTCCCACAGTACCAAAGACATGGATTTCTTAAATGGCAGAGATTACAGCTCTCCCCATTGATACCTTTATGCCTCATTTTGCCTTTTTCAGGTGATAATGTACTGTGTTGCTTTTTCTTCTCTGTACTTCTAAATTTCAGAAGTTAACATCATTTATTACCTAGATATGGGCATAATTGTTCAACTGAGGAACAAAATAATCCATCAGCTGCTCTGAAAACTCCTTCTCAGTTGCAAGAGTGTAACCAGGATTGCCCTCTCATGAGGGATGTGGCTCAGAGGGAAAAAAAAAAACCAACACAAAAAAACAACAAACCAAAAATACAGAAGAGGGGCTTTGAGTTATGGGAAAATAAATCTTTCAGAAAAGTATATATCTGTCATCTCAGACAACCCCCATGAGCAGAAGAGGCACCCCCAGTTGGGGAATGCCATGCTGCAGCCCAGCAGCAGAATTTATAATGGTAGGGACTGGCAGTGGTTTTTTGTCCCTTTTCAGGATGGAAGCCAGTGGCTCTCTGATTCCACCTCCAGAAAACAAGTGAGCATGGCTGTTGCTGCTCCCAGCTGGGGAAGCACACAGCAGTGTGTGGGCAGAACCACTGTATGCCTCACAGCTGGCCAGCTGCAGCAGCAGATAAATGTCCCTCTCTGCAACAGGGGAGGTCGAGCTTCCTCAGCCCAAAAGAAACAGTCTTCCTCTGCTTAATAGCCCTTCAGCTGGAAATCATTAAGGAGCAGATAAGAATAATATGATGATGGCTTGGGGAGAAGCATTTTACATCTTTGCCTCTTCTCTGTGCTTGAAGGGGCTTTGCTGAGCTTAAAGGCAACTGCATGCCTGGAGCTGTGCCAGAACAGACAGTCCTCCCTCCCCAGCATGGTCAAACTGGCATCTGACTTCCATTGCCCCACCTAAGAGAGCTACTTGAGTTAAATGTCTTGAGGCAGGGACCTGATTAGTTTCAAGGCCTCCAAGATCCTGCCAGTTACAGGAATGATTTGTCTCATATGAGCAAAAGGCAAGGTCCAAGGTAGGTTTGAATGCATGACGTCCCTTCAGCGTTTGCTTTTCTTTAGTCTGGCACCTCTTGCTGCTTTATGAGAAAATGTATGTAGCCAAAAAGGGGACTCAGCAACTACTCACAATCACTTCAGCAGCATCTTTTATAGGAATGGAAAAGAGGATCACTGTTTGTGTCTCTGTGTGTTTTTAATTTAATTTTAATAATCTTCATATTTGCTAAGTTGGCACAATACAAGTTTCTTCAGAATGACATCTTTGCACAGAACTGTGAAATGTCAAAAACTAAGCTGCTGTGAAACAAATACCTGTAATTATAACTCATAATATTCCCTGCAAAATGCTTCAGGCCCAAAAAAATAGTCGAAGCAGACAACTGGACAAGTGCACTGTGATCTTCAGCTTATGATGGCCTGACCCCCCACTGAATCATTGCCATCCCAAATGATGCAGGGTAACCCTTTCTTTCTCATTCTCTTATTTTGTGCTCCTCTCAAATCAAAACTTTTCATCATCTGCTGTTTGGCTGCTGTCTTTGGTGAGGGGTGGGGGTGGGAGGTTTAGTTACTTTTGTTTTCCTACTCACTGTGTGACTTCAGCAGCAATCTTTCTTTAAAATTATTGTTCCCCATTTGTGAATGACTAATTTCTTGCTATATAGATGACTCATGACAGCATTCATTTGTGAGATACAAGTGAGTGCTGGAGGCCTTTGAAACAGTAAAACTAAGTCAGTGCCAGAGGAGGACACCCAAAATTCAGGTGCTGTTTGTTCCTTGGGACATTAGAGCATTGAACAGGAAGGGAAACAGCCTCATTTGCAGCCTTCTAATCTCCATCTTTCTCTTTCTGTTCTTATTACACCAGAATGAAAACCAGCTGTTTATCAGCTCATAGTTTGCTTTGCTGATTGTGGTTTTGGCAGACAAATGAGATTTCCTCTTTTGTGCTTCTTGTATTTCCCACAGTACCAAAGTCTATTAGAGGGGAAGAGTACTGAATATTAATTCCAGACACTGCATTGTAAAGTTGTACCTGGCACTCCTGTTCAGATGCATTAACATTCCAGTTCAAATACATTAACATTCCCAGACCCAGCTCTGACCTCACTTGTGCTGATTTTACACTTATATAACTGCTGACAGATCAGGACTTGTCCTTAATTTACACTGAGCTGCTTTTACTGTGTGTTTGCAATGTTTACAAATGCTTGGTTATTTACTGTACTTCTATTTATCATCCTATTTTGTAAAGAAGATTTGTATCATTTATCTTGCAAGGCTGTGGCATGCATCACAATAGATAGCATATTTTTTATTATTTTGTTTACAGTTTGATTTCTTTTTATTCTTTCTTTTAATATTCTCTTAATCATCCTTCTCAATTAATATTGCCATAAGTTATGTAAAATATTTGCTCTCTATTGTTCTGCATTCCTTTCTAGATCTTGCAGAAACATTTCTCATGTGAGGACTAGAAACTTTTAATGGCTTTTTTCAGTCATGAAGAAAGCCAGCAGCAGAATAGAGACAACCAGCTTCCCAGCTCTGAGCCAGAAGACCACTTTTCCCTGCACTTTTCGTTGTTCTTGGCTGCTCTGAATCCTCCAAACTTCTGAGTTGAATAAATATTCACTAGAAACTGATGAATAAACCTAATGAATGTTCTGTGACCAGTCAAATTCATGTGCTCTTTGTTTCCCTTCATTTATTTATACCCAGGGGGAATAAAATTATTTTTATTCTAAGTTTCTAAAGCAAATTAAATGTAATTGACAGCCCTGTGCTGCTTGCTGCTGATGATTATTGAATGAGAGTGAAATGAACTGAAAAGCAGTATTTCTAGACTGGTCTAGTCTAACTTCCATTTTTCTACAGCTTAAGAGTTACATTTATTAGCATTCTTCAGCCTTTAGTTAAAAGGAAAGGGAGAAAAAAAAAGAAATTATCTGTGAATATCCTCAAGTATTTTATATATATATATTTTTTTTTAATGCATTCTGGAGCTTCTGATAACGACATGTAGACTAGATAAGACTAGCAGGAAATAACAACAAAAAAATCTGAGACAAAATATTAGATGACCTTTGGGAGTAATTTCCTCAGAATCAGACAAGTAATTTCCAACATATATTTTATCTTGCTGAGTATGTTTTTAAAGCAAAACATAAATTGTCTCCATGCAAATGCTATTTCATGACAAGAATAATAGTAAGTAGTTATGCTCTTACCATAGCCCTGTACTGTCTAGTCAGCTACTAACACTCTTTAATGCCTTTTTTCCTGATTTTCTGTGCAGTGATTCAATCACAGCTACTATTTTGAGCTGCTTTGTGCTTTGGTTTAAATACATTCAGCTGTTTCCCATTGGTTTACAGTGGCTGAATAACTGCAATAAATGCTTTGTGGGTTCTTTGTGTTACCGGAACGGCCAAATTACTCACCAACTCACCAGTTTGAAATTTGCTTCAAAGAAGTCCATGCTATATCACACATTTCCACTTTTGTGTTCCATAGAGATTTTTTCTTTAAAAAAAAAATCCAAATTTTCCATGACAGGAGCATACTGATTCTTTATTCCTAGCTTTATCCACCTGTTGAGGAAAATTCAGGCTCAGCAGAATTCCCAGCCTGCCCCCAGGCAGTCAGCTATGAGTAATTACAGTTGATCAAATGTTTTCCATATGCCACTTGTAAATAGCAAGGGACAGATTTGAAGGTGGTCAATCAAATTCCAGCTCTGCTGACATCAATGGAATGAGGTGAATTGACAACAATTATTGACTGCAATGCTTTCCCACTAAAGTCTTTCACATCAAACTGCTAACCACTAGCAGGCACTGATAACTTCTCTTGTATCTCACAGGTGTATATATTAGAAGAGTCCTTTTCCATTCTAAACGTGCTAAAATGTTTCAAAAGCTTCTTACCTATAACCTCCAAGAAATACATTGCCATTTTATTCATTATTATTATTGCTGTTAATATTACTGCTTCTAAAGCTAGTTTTACTCACTAATCTGTTGCAAAATCATGACCCGATAATGCAGAATTCATTATTTCCTTTGTCTTGCCATTATTTCTAGGACTTGTAGCAACTTCTTTTAAATTAATAACTCCCAAGAACATTCATTTTCTTTTGGGAGTTTACCAAATACAATAAACTATGATTAGTGAATGCTAATTATTTGTATTAACTGGAGAAATTATGTTTAATCAAGTTAATCTCATCATCTATAAACAAGCCTTTGACATCTTTTTTAAGAAATGGTTGTATCTTTTAGGGAATTTTATCTCTCAGGCTGCAAGATAAGAAAACAGGCAAACTTGTTTGTCTCTAGCAGTTGACAATATTAATGCTGATAAATTTATTTGCAAGAAGCACTAAGGTTGGAGCTGGATGGCAAAGGTAGCTCCTGTCTATAGAAAGGGATGTGGAAGGCATCCTGGGATTTAGAGGCCAGTCTGTAGTCTATGATGAGGTGCAAGAACATTGTGCTCTTATTCTCTGCAGCACATGCCAAAGTTAGTGAGTTATATGCATGTTGTGGGGGAGTTAATGTGTGAGGGATGATCATCATGCAAGGCATTGCTTAGTAACTTTATTCCATTTTCCCTGACAGTTTGTCATAGAAACAAAGATATAAATCCCTGCAAATCTAAAGAAAATAATTAGCTGTAGTGTAATTTGGGATTAATAAGATTGTTATTTGCTATTTGCCATGCTGTTGCCTCTTGCTGTTTGATTTATGAGAGATAAATTGATTTTCTTTAATACCACATTTTGATTTCTTTTTAGGCAGACTTGCTAATGACACATTATACCTAAAAACATGTTGCTGCGCTGTGAGCAAATCCTTCCTTCCCTGAGGCTTTGGGCTTTCGATTTCTCAAAGTCAAACTACATAATCATTGCAGTCCTTAAAATAAGTACCAAGTCTTGTAAGTTGCTTTTTCTGCCACTGGTATAAATGACGGCTCCTCATTCTCAGATTCTTTGAAAATTTACTTCTCCTCAGAGAACAAAAACTTTTTGTCATGCTCCAGGGAAATGGATTCGCCTTGACCTGAAGTTTCTGGGAAGTTCTCTGCATGCTTGTGTGGGCAGTTTCAATAGTGCACACGGCACAGGTTGAGAAGCACCACAGAAATCAGGAGACATTACTCAGAGCTGTGAACCCGTTTCTATAGAATTCCCAAAATAAACAAAGATGATTCAGGGATATTTTGCACCTAGGAGGCTTGTTGTTTTGTTTCAGTGATTATATTATTTTACACTGATAAACAATTAGCAATGATGAAATCATCACCATTTTTTATTTTATTGATGAATAATTGACTTTCACGTTCAAAACTAAGGAAATTAGGACAATCTAACTGAATAGCTGTATTCCCCCTTTTCTGGGGAGAGGATGGATAAGAGATTAATGTGCCAGTACACATTAATTAATGTGCCACATTTAAGAGGGTAAAAATACCATCTGATTTCCTTCAGACAAAAAACCTTGCATGTGATCTGTATAGCCAGTATCCCTTAGGATTTATGTGAGAACAGTTCAGAATAACATAGTTCAGTCTTTTCTTCTTTCTAACTGGATTGAAGCGTATTCTGCATTAGCTGTATCTTTGCTTCTACAACTATTATTATGTCACCTAAGCAATTTTTCAATAGAATACTGCTGAAAAGCTCCTTCCACAGGGGGAGAAAAAAGACTATTAAAAGAATCTGGAAGATTAAGAAAATGCAGTGGTCTACTAAATAGTTTACTGAAAGAATGATCTTCAAAGTCCAGAAAACAATAATTGCAAAGTAAAGGCAACAGAATAGAATATAAACAAAATAAATCTATTTAAAACAGATTACACGGAGGTTGAACGTTTTCATTCTACTTTGAGTAAAATCACTGGCAGTGATGTCAGTTCAGTGTTCAAAGAATAAAGAGCAGGATTCCTGGAAAAGAAATTCCACTTTCTGTAAAGTGATACAAATTATCTGAAACACATGGTCACTGCAACCTTCAAAGTGGGATAATACACGTTTTTTACCATTAAAGGAAAAAACTTTGCAAACAAAAGCTGCATTGTTATTGATGCTGATATCTAAAATTAAACTTTGAAGATATTTGTGCCTGTTATAGGAGGAACAAAGATTCTGATGCGAATGTGGAGTGGAACAAAGTTGTGAAACTGTGTTTGCTATTCCATATATTTACAGATGAGAAACTGAGTAAAAAAATACTTAAAGAACCTTCATGTGTTGTTTATAGGCATTCTAAGTACCTAATGATGAAAAGGACGGTTTATTTTAGATTTCTTAGTAAAATTATTAGTTAAATGCCTCCAAATATCAATGCACATAAAACACCAAATTGTTGTGGGTACTGGAAAAGGGACTAGTCAAAAGGGACAAATGTATGGCATAAATAATTATTTTATCACAAGGAGCTGGACTTTGGAGATTACATTTCTGAGGTCAATGAAGTTACTTGCATTTTGCACTACATGCAGCCTTTCTTGATCCTGTGTCTGGGGAAATGAAGAACCTTGAAATTAGTTCCATATGCCAGTGGACCTTGTAGAAGTATAAAACAAAGAAATGGTCCTTTTCAGCCCTGAGTTCTAATCCTCTAAGCCTACTTTAAGGTTTCAGATTTCTTTTGTCTCAGAAGGTAATAAATCAAAGTAAGTAGTGTAGAATATTGATCTTCTGCACACCAAAAAAAAAAAAAAAAAAAAGCAGCAAAGGAAAAAAAAACTTCACCACAACCAAAAAGACAAAAAAGAATAATCACCTTGTCTAGCTTTATGCTCTTATCTGGTCTGGCTTGAATATCAAGTGCTGGTTAGCATTTGTTTCTTTGGAGGGTAAAATAAATGCAAGAATTCCATCTCCTCAGTACACATAATTTAATTTATCAGCCTGAACCTATGTGTTCAGTCCAATTGATTCTCCTATTAAGAAGGAAAATGGTTTTCCCTCAGATCTTTAATATCTTCAGACCTAGTGGGAACCTGCATGACCATCAAACAAAGACTACTACAACACTGAAACTATTGAACAACTATCACAAGCCCACTGCAGTGATCTTTAAATAAGGTTGCTTTTTATTACTTGTGCTCCCAGTAGGCAAAAAATAGATTGAATCAGAATGAAGTAAACTGCTCTGTTTAGTTGGTGCAAAAAACAAGATTGGCTGAAGTGGATAAATTGCATCTATTTTTTTAAATTAATGCACAGTAACTCTTTTTTAGGTAACAGAAGGAAGGTCAAAGGTAATTGCCTAAGAGATTGATGGTTTTCCCAGTGTAGCAAGAAGGACTTGTGAAAATAAAAGTTCTACTTTTCTATGATAAGTCTAGCAGGAGGAATCTAACCTTGTGCCTCACTTCTGAGTAGAGCTCCAGCATTCTGCTTCAGCAGACTTTTCAGAAAATGGCCCAGGAAGTTTGCTCACCCAGAAAACTGTTGGACTAATCAAAATTGAAGACCTTTCCAGAGCTTAACCTGTCCCAGAGTTTCAAAGTTTCATTAGGAATTAACTATGAAGAGCTGAGCCTAGATGTCAGTCACAGAGGCATGTTGATGCCAGGAATGGCGTCTGGCTGCCCACAGCTTCCCCACCAAGTCCAGACCCCTCTTCTTCCTCAAGACACTGAGGTAATGTGAGACCTGTTCTGTTAGAATCAGCCTGGCAGGCCCTGCATTATGAAATAATCATAAGAGAGGAGATGGAGCAAATGAAAAGAATACACATCTGTCACAGTGGATGGACTTCTAAGGAGAGGATTTTTCCACAGCTTTGCAAATAGGCACAGCCATGCATGATGTCTCAGGCTGGAGGCAGACATATAAACTTTTCTGCCTCATGGATCTCCTCTCCTTCTGCTAACTGTTGTTTGCACAAAGTTGTTTGGTATCTTTCACTGATGTCTATTATCTTAGCAGCAAACAGTGGAAGGATGTGACGCAAAGCTGTTCCTATTTTCAGGTGCTGGGACATGGGGGATCTGTATGAAACAGGCATGGGAGCAAACACTCTGGGATTAGGCTACAAGATATTCATCCTGTATACTGACATTCCCTTTAAAGTCAGAGACAGTATAAAGAACTGCTTTCCTCCTCACTTATCCATGAACACAGACTAATGGCAACCGGAGTCTGAATCTTGGGGTTTCAGCTGCCTCACTCCATTTTTTTTAATTGATGTATGTATTTTCTGATTTTTTTAAATTAACAGCAAAAATCTTTGTCAGGCTCTCTGTACAACTATGGTAGCTTTCATTTATAAAGCTGCCCAAAAGCCATCTTGTTAAGGAAGACTTAGAATTTCAGTTTATGGCAAAAAATATTTGGGGGTGAAACTTCTGGGCAGTGAGAAGAGAGCAAGCTGGGAAGCTCCAATGCTGCTGTCTGCCATATGAGAAATGAAAATCCTGTTATATTAAAACATTGAGAATTCAAGCATTATTTGAATTCAGAAATATACGGTATTCAGAATTCAGTATATACCTGTCACTTTTGCAGAAAACACCTTCTAAATCCATTTCATATCAGGAATAATATTTAGGAGGATTTAAATAAAGATACATAAAAATATAACATAATTTCTTCACAATTCTGTCAAAATGTATTCTGTCAAAGCAGTTTGAGGACAATCTGGAAATCATTTATTTCATAACCAACTAAGATGGAGCTACACAAAAATTAAAGAAACCCTCAAAATCTAACACAAATGCAGCAGACAAAAAATACTGATTTAACCTAAAACAAAATTTTGGTACAAACATTTTCAGTCCCAATTATTGCTGTTTACTGCATTTGAAAGTCAAATCTCTCAAGTGCCACTAACTTTAAGTAAGTTCTGTCCTGAACTTTTATATAAACACAAAGAACTGATATTTGATGTTTAATTTTTGGTATCACAACAAAATAAAAAAAAAGAGAGATTATTATACTATAAATTCTCAAGCCACCATTATTTATTTTCTGTCTCAAACATTTATATTCTCAGAAGTAAAGATAAATGTCCTTTGGTATATGCATTCACATATTATTCCTAAAAAAGAACTTGACTATCAAAATCAATATGCATCTGTTGATACTGCTGAGTATACAACTCTCTATTTAGGTTTTGAAAGCCCTGTTTAAAAAATAAAGTATGAAATTAATTATTATTCATTTAACAAGGTTTGTTGTTGCAATTCAGACTGAGTCTGGCTACGCCTCATTGTAAGTGTTCCATGTCCAGAAATTTAATTTCTCTTTAAGGACATCTACTACACACTTCCTGTATAAATATACCTAACTTAATAAGCTTTTAATACCTGATAAGCAGTAAGCTACAATATATTTCTTTTCAAAGCAAATGAAGAATAGCAGTTTCACAACATTTAATGATATGTAGTAAGATACTAATCTCTTTTAGACATAAAATACACCACAGCAGATACCTGTTATCATTTTACTAAAAAATCAAAAGTCATTATTAATTCACTCTACATTAATTATGATAGCCATTAATCACAATGATCTTGTTTAGCATTTAGATTACTAGAAAGAATATTATAGCTTGGAGATTCAGTATTTTATTCCAGGAGGATTCAGTCAATTAAGGTGATGCAAAATCATTATTTTCATAGCAATATAATGTCCAATTTTCACCTTGATTAATAGTTTATAACTTGAAACTTTTACTAGGTTTCCACTTTGCTGGATTTGTGGAAAAATGCAGGTTTTGCATATTTTTTTCTTTACTTATGAATATTTCAGTCCAATGGGAAAAAAGCAGTGTCTCTTAAAAACTGAGCACATAAAATTACAAAGAAGCAAAACTTGTATATGTTTTGTCTGGGTAGATCAGATAGAATGCTCATTACATAATAGGGAACATTTTACCCAGATTTATTTCAGCTACATCTAGGGCACATAGAAAGGATTCTGAAGAGAGATCCCAGCCTGTTGTATGACAGATAATACCATATCCACTGCATTTTCACATTCAAGCAGAGGCACATCTTGTTCATTTTAACTTGAATGCTCTATAAATACTTCTCCAAAAATTAAATTGTAAATCTTGTAATTTACTATCATAACAAGAAATGGTTTGCTCCGAAATTATATTGGCAAAGAAATGTCCTTGAACAACAGGTGAAAGGTGTGGATAATATTCCGCATAAAAAACTTCTCAAATGGCACCCCAAGCAGTTGAAAGCTTAAATATTTATGATATTTTCTTATTTCAATTCCAGTTTTAGTACAGTTCTTACCTTCCTTCATTGCACACAAATAGTGACAGATTCTGCACCTGGGATGGGGCATCCCTGGATGTATGGACAGACTGGGAATGAGAGGCTGGTGAGCAGAGCTGTGGAAAGGGACCTGGGGCTCCTGGTGGATGGCAAGCTGAACATGAGCCAGCAGTGCCCTGGCAGCCTGGAGGCACCAGACAGCCTGGGGCATCCTGGGGGAATCAGGCACAGCATCACCAGCCAGGCAAGGGAGGGGACTGTCCCCTCTGCTCTGCACTGGGGTGGCCTCACCTCAAGTGCTGGGGGCTGTTCTGGGTGCCACAGTATAAGAAATAAAGCTATTAGAAGCTTCCAAAGGAGGGCTAAAAATATGATGAAGAATCTTGAGGGGAAGCCATACAAGTGGCTGAGAAGTGGCTGAGGTCACTTCATCTGTTCAGCCTGGAGAGGAAGAGACTGAGGTACCTCATTGCAGTCTGTGACGTTCTCAAGAAAGGAAGCAGAAGGGCAGGTACCAATATTTTCTCTGTAATCACCAGTTACAGGACTCAAGGAGCCAGCAGGAAACTGAGTCAGTGGAGGTTAATTTATATGCCAGAAAAAGTTTCTTCACCTAGAGGGTGGTTGGGCACTGGACAGGCTCCACAGAGAGGTGGTCTCAGCACCAGCCTGACAGAGTTCAAAAAGCATTTCAACATTGCTCTCAGATGTATGGTGTAACTCTTGGGCTGCCCTGTGTAGGACCAGGAGTTGAACTTTAGTCCCTTCCAACTCAGAACATTCTATGATTCTACAGGTTTATGAATGGCCTTAATATAGGTTTTGCACAAAATTCAAATCCTGTGAAGTTATTCAGCACTAACACAAGCCCGGTTGTTCCATTTAGTCATGTGGTAACTACACCATCACCAAATCATCCACGATGAATTTGTGCCTCCATGTAGTCCTGTTCAAATCAATGTGATATTTCTTACCTGCCCAACTAAGCATGCAGATTGGCAGTACTGTTGCCTGCTAGAACAAAACCCTTCTTGACATAAGTGTTAAAAGTCAAGCTGGCGCATCTTATCTGCTGCTCTAAAATTTGGGGTCAAATCACTCTAATCAGAATTAGCAATTTCAAAATTTTCTTGCAAGTGAAAGTCAAAGCTGAAAAACAAGAGAAATGAGGTGGCATTTGAACCACAGACAAATCTTTGTTTGTTGCAGTGGAACAGTGGTTTTCTGATTTACTGATATAGTAAATCAAAAAGTCTTACTGTGAATTTCAGGCATCCTACAGCTTCGCTGAACTCTGAAGTATTTCATAAAATCCCCCAAAGCCTCTGAGAAAAGGTATTGGGACATAACTAAAAAGGTCAAAAGTGAAAAGAGAAATGAGAGAAGGGAGTAAAAAAAGACACACTCATCCAGAAGAGCAGATGTAAGGGTTGAAAACAGGTGAGGTGCACTGACAATAATAGAAAGAGAGAGGTCTTGCTTAGTCAGAGCTCTTTTTTTTCTGTGAATGAGCAGAAAAGAGAGAATCACTGAGTAGCCCTTTTACACTTTTATTTCAGTTGCTGCTGAGCTATAAAAGTATGTCTTGACTTTTGAGACTTTTGACAGAAGTGAAATTAGTTTGGTGTACAGAGAAGTTTCTTTATCTGAAAGAAAGTCACATCTATCACACTTTTTACCTTGTAAACTTCTAAAGATTAAAAGTTGCAAATCATCAGAAGCCTTATCCCTTGTAAATCAGATCTAGACTGGACAAAGGCACCACTAAATACATTGAACAATGCCAGATTGCACTGTTGAGAAGTGGCACTGGATGACCTACTTGGCCTTTGCTGCCTTTAAATTATGTAATTCTCCTTAATGCTTTATTAAGGTTTTGAGACAAAGCCAATGGCTCCTAAAAACATTTGCCAATCCTTTTAAGAGAGAAAACTAAATAAACCCTCAAAGATCCTCCCAGAAAATTTCTGTGGCTGGTGGAGGAGAGAATGCTCCTTCAGGGAGGGCTTTCTTCTCCCTCTTTTTATTGAACATTTCCTCTGAAATGCATCTAGGGCAATGTTTTATACCTCTTGGCAGTATTTTTAAATCCTCGTCAGAATGAGATGCACAACTGCTGCTGGAGGGACAGGAGTGGAACTGAGCTGAAAGGTACCAGCAGATGCCTGCAACAGTGTGGCTTGGTGTGGCAGCAGCTACCCCCACAGGGTGCAGAAAATGCAGAAGAGGGGCACAGGAACCTCAATGCCAAAAGCTGTGCCTTTGGTCGGGAAGTGTCAGGGAGCATGAGCCTGGGCCAAGAAGGGTTTGGAAAATAGTTGGGCAGAGGACAAGGAAGGCTTTGAGATCAGAAGAGTTCAGTGACGAATGGAAAAAGATGGGCTAGAAGGGCTTAGAGCAGCTCTGAGACTGAAAAGATGAGGGACAGGAGTCCTGTGGCAACTGAGAAAGCTGGGAGGCCACTACTCTTTTCAATCACTCAGAAAGATGATGCCAGCAAGGGCACTTCATGTTCATACTTAATGACAGTACACTAAATTTTCTGGGCATTTTTGGGGTAGCTCAGACATAACCCAACCGCATAAGGTTTTCTCATCAAGAAATGCCACAGGTACTCACAGCATGTTTAGCAAGACACTCTTAGTATTCACCCAGTGTGTACTGTCTATGATACCATCTTACTCCAAAATGTGCTGTCATCACACCCTATAATACACTCACTGCACTAGTTAGTATGTGTCATAAAATATCATAAATGAGGTTGGAAAGTGGGAAAGTAAAGGTCCTAGAGAGCAGTAGATGAATCCAAAGATTCTAGGAACTACCACAGAAAGAGGTTGTCCCAAAAGGGCAATTTCTCTTTGTTTTACTGGATATGATAATTATGTCTGGGGCCAGATGGAGATTTGCTTTTCCAAGCTGAGAAGTGGCTGGTTTTCAGCCCTGAGGACAGGTGAATGACCGGGGAAGCCTAGATACTGGATGAGAAGCTTGTGCTTGCACTGTATACAGAGAGACCATATTTGCACTGCCTTTTCCACAGCAGGATGGTGGTCCAGTGCATGTTTCACTCTTAATAATCAACTGACCTGAGCTACATCATATGCTGGTCTGTCCTTTAAACTGAAAGAAGGTAGATTTAGATTAGATATTAGGAAGAAATCCTTTACTGGGAGATTGGTTAGACTCTGGAATAGGTTGTCTAGAGCAGCTGGATGCCCAGCCCAGAAAGTATGGAAGACCAGGTTCAATGAGGCTCTGAGTCTGGTCTACTGGAAGGTGCCCCTGCCTATGGCAGAGGGTTGAAACTGGATGACCTTTAAGGTCCCTTCCAACCCAAACCATTCTGAAATTACAATATGAAACCATCACCTGAGACTACAGATTCACTTGTGGTAGGAAGAAATTGAAAAAATATGGATTTGCTGAATGGCTCACAGGTATTCCTTAAGGAGAGCCATCTAGTGGGACACTGCAGGTGCCGGACCTCCCTTTTCTCTTTCCCAGGTGAGACCTGAGCTGAGGATTGCTGGGCACTTGGCATGCTTGATATCAGAGTGATTCACAGGCTGCCTAAGGATATTCTGATGGGCCTGAGAGGGGAGCTCCTCTCTGCCAGCCTCCTCCAGCCATGTTGTGCTCAGGATGTCCTGGAGGGCACTCGTGGAGTCAGACACTGTAGGCATTCCAAGGATTCCCTTTGAAAGCCAAACAGAAACTTTGGGGGTTCCATAGCCGTGCAACACAGACAAAGGCAGAAGCTCCTCTTTTGCTGATATACCCAAACACACACTCAACACAGACCCACTATATCTGCTGTGCCCGTGCCATGCAGAATTCCTCTGAAACTCCAGAGGCTTGTACTGCTTTCATTTTGAGAAATGCCACAAAAATATTAGATGCCTTCTCTTGAAAAAGAAGGAATATATTTCAAATGAGCCTTAAGATCTATTAGTATACATCATTGATACCTTCAAAAATAAACCTTTATAAAATTATCTTCTGTTTTTATCAACTTTTGTACTGCAGAGAAATGTTGAAAGTTGCTCCAGGAGTAAAGACAGTTATTTGATGGAAAGAGAGCTGACATTTTATATATAAACACACATAAATAAATATTTTCTATGGAATCACTGATGTAATATAACTCATTTCATTACCCTTACAACTGTTGGTATATTAGCTGGAGGAAGGACTAAATGTATATATTCACCGTTTGTCTCTGCAATTGGATAAGCATTGTATCCCAAAAAATCCCATCACAATCCCTGTGTTGTAGTTTGTGGCTTCATTAAAACAGCGTACAACACTCTTCCATAATGTGCATGTTCTGTTGTGAGGAATAGAATCATTTTCTCTGTTAAACAGACTGCTATGTAAAGCAGAACTGAAATTCAAGGAGACTTATTTTCTTTGCTCCTTTGTAACCCCAACACTACATTCCTCTTCATCACTCTGCTAAACCTGAAAAGACTTCTGTTAATAAAAATTAGAATTGGAGAAAATATATTACACCATCTCTATGCCTGTTAAATTAATTATAGGCAAGTGATGAACAAAATTGGGATTCATTATGCATTCTATGACAAAAAGAATAATTTATAAATTCAATGTAATGTTATTTCTTCTGTAATAGCAAAATGAATCATCAGCTTTTAATTTTCTGCTATAACTATCTAAACCCTTTTTAATAAGGGGTTTATCTATCTCTTGAGGTGTCTAGCAAAGTCTGATGGAAGTTCTCAAATTTTAGTTATGACACTACTGCACCAGCTAAAAAATTGCAACAGGCTAATTGATTTCAAATTCAATTACCTCTTAATTATTAAAGTTATTGTTATATATTACTCCTTGAATTTTTATCTTAGATTTTACCATATATCCAGCTATATTTCATCTACTGGACTTCACAGGGTATGCCACATAGGCAAGTAACTTACAACTTTTTTGGTGAAAATTAATTAATTATTCAATAGTCATCAACTCCAACACTCAGGTATGTTTAAAAAATTGATGCTGTGATAAAGTCTGTTAAAAAGCAAACCAGTAATAAATATTTGCATTGCAACCTATTATGTATTTTGGAATACCTGCTGCTTGTTTCTTAATGCTGCAGCTTGAATGTTTTTAGTTCCTGTAGAGGTTATTGGAATTTTAAGGACTAGTTAATATGGCGCAGTTCCAGCTCAGTCCCCAGTATAGAAGAATTTACAGCATCTTCCTGCCAAAGTTTGTCAGGATTTGATATAACTGTATTTTTTGTGTGCCACACAGAAAGGACAAAACCAAATTGGTCAAAGACAATATGGCCTGTCCTCTTAGAAAAAACACCTGGTTAAAAAGATTTTGCCCACTGTTATGACCTGTATCCTCTGTGATAATCTGCACTGAGATATATGACTACCACCTGAAGGATAAAGAAAACAAGGCATACTGGATGAATAGTGGGTCTGGAATATGTACCCTGAAGTTCTTAAGATTTTATCTGATTTCAGCCTTGAATCTTTAAACGAAATCTCTTAGAAAATTATGACTCCAATATACTCTGATGTGAAAGCATGACACTAAAGCCCACCTGTAGCTATAGAGAAACCTTTATCTCTCCACCTGACACACATAGAATCCAGATGCTTAAAAATGCTTTTGAATTCTCAAAACATTGAATTTGTTAAATGTTTTCAGCTTGTGATGCAAACTAGACTTTTTATTCTGGGAAGCTTAATAATTAAGCCACCCTTAAGCATCAGAGAAGATATCAATGGAATGCATTAACATTTTTTCATTTCTAACATATTGTGTACTTGTGTTACAAATTTCATTACTGAATTATGACTGTGGTCATAGATCTGCAGCAGACCAGCACAGGAAGGTACTCCTGCTCTGGTAGAACAATTAGTATCTTTGACAGTGAGGAATGAATAAGTTCTCTAGGGCAGGCTGTGCTCTCTTCTTCTGTGTTTGCATTCTGCACTGCATTCTCGGAGCTCAGCTGACCAAAGGTTCATCAGTGCACCCCTGGCATAAGCAATGCAGATAATCCCATTATCTTCCACCTCACAGTCTTTTTCGTGTTTCTGTCCTCGTGGATAAGTATTTAACATAAGTTGGAATTTATCTTGCCTAATTTTAGCTCTCTAAATGTCAGGAATCAAGTGTAAACTGATTGCTCAAGGCAACCTGTAGTCAGAGGAGAAAGACAGGCTTCTCCACGCAGCAATTCTTCCTACCCTGCTGTAGGAACCTGAGTGAATTCCCATGCTCTGACAATTTCCATCTCTCTTTCCCTCCCTTGAAACAGGACACCAAAGGCCTAAGATTAAAATGACTGCTCAAAAAATTTATGTATTCCCCTAAAACTCCAGTCTTAAACCTTCTAATATGGTAAAGAAATTGTATTTCTCTATTTTTATCTTCCATATTTATTAGTTTTAGAAATATATTTAGTTTCTTAAAATAGCTTTTTCTTTCCCTTTATATGGTTTTTGTGTTTGATAATGTAACTCCATCATTATTCTCCATGGCTGGAATAGCTGAATAAGAGGTTTTTTTCTTTAAACAATAATCCAAACTGCATTAGGATATTTATTACTGCAAGGCCACATTACTTTAAGTAGCATAATGCTCACATTTTGAATATTATGGCTGGGAATGCTATCAAAATTAATTTTACTCTGGTGTCAATGAAAATTTATTGTTCAGAGCTTTTTCAGCCATAATGAAAGAAGAGCAGTAAAATGTTAAAGAATGACATTGATCTTCAAGAGCTAAACAAACACTTTCAAAAATTTAGGGATGCCATTGCTAGGTTTCCTCAAAATTATTGTAGTTACAGAAGACATAATCATACGCTTTATTGAAAAGTGAATCCTTTTGTTTTGAAGAAATTAACTGTACATACAGTTGCTGTACATACAGTAGCTGTATGATGATAAGATCTGTAATAATAGTATAATAATAACAGTTTGAAGGAGTAAACAAATGCTTTCACATTGGAGTGAGAAACATTGCCATTTTTCTTCTGATTTATAAACTCTAGTGAAAGGCCTGATCCCATGGAGCTGAGTAAAGGGTCCCCAAGGGTTGTTTTACCTCTCTTTGTCTTATTGATGTAATCAAATCTGACCTTGATATTTGACACTTCAAGAAAATTACAGAAAGGTCTTGCACAGACACCAATTTCAGTTTGAGACCTCACTGGCACTTTGTAGATCTTAAAAATTACATTAGGTGCTTATGTTTCAGTTTAAAGGAAAACTGGAATTCCTTGAGCCAAAGTGCTTGGAAAAGGTGTGCAGTGACTGAATACACATACAGTAAAAAAGAAAATATTACATATAAAAAGAGGACACATAGTGATTTATTTTGTTTAAGGTCAAGAAAAACAGCACATATTGAATATGTATTAGGTGGTTGCATATATTCCCAGAATAATACTTGGAACCTGAACAGCATTTGAAGGCATTAAATTCCATTAATATTTTAGCTTTCCTATTTTCAGTGGTAATTTGGGATATGAATTGCTTCTGTCCTCAACTTTTTTATTTACAGCAGCATATTTTTAAAGTGATCATTATTTACTCTTATAATAGTCACTCATATGTTTTAAAAATTTTATTAATAAAACCAGATGTGTAAAAGTCTTGCCAAATTTGCAGACCCATGGGTAATGCACAACTCTAAAAAGAAGCTTGTTCTATTTAATTATTGTGGAAGCTGAATCTGGCTTTGGTTTAAGCAATCTTTAAGCATAAATAAGAGTAATTTATAATACAAGGATCTACCTTTTCTCCTTTACTTCTTTCTTGCCAGAATATATCAATATTTTTGAAAGAAGAAGACTAAAGATAGGTTCTTTCTCTTAGAGAATATGTGTACAATTTATGTTATTTCCACTTGAAGTGAAGGGAGTGTTCAGCAGTGCTAGTTTGGATCATCTCCAGTAAAAGGAAAAGTTTCCATCAATTCTAGTGTTTGTTTCATGCCCAATGCAAACGTTGCATTTCAAGGCTTCAGTCAAGAGCATTTGGGAAGTGCTTTGAGACCCCCGGTGGAAGCCACTCTGACCACGCAAACTATTCTTAAGACAGACTGAAAAGTCAGTTATATCAGACTAAAATACTCCATGATTATATATTGATTCTCTCAACCTTATCTAAGGAATTAAGTATTTAGGACAAATTGTCTGCTTCTCTGCATGGTTTCCCACCTGTCTGCTTGCCAGAGAGCATGAATGGTGAAAAAATATGGAACGCCATATTCTTTCAGCCACTGAATTTCCACCTGCCTCTGGAGTCATGTTGCTGGCTTCTCAGGGATTTAGGAAGATGGGATGTCTCTTGAAAGAAAAAGCAGAAAATGAGATGATTTGCTGTTTGTTGTTGCTTTTCTTCTTATATGGATTTTTTAAATTGTGATTCCTCTTTCACAGAGACAATCAATCCAAACTTTTAACTATTTATTTCCATTCAAGGATAGTATTACTTAAAGTGAAATAGATCAGATTTCTGGTGGGCTATAGCTGATACTGTATCTTTTAACTTTCTCAGACCCTGATTGTGTGGGAAGTCAACAGTCAATCTTTTAACATAGAATCTTGGGCAAGATATTTGAGTATCTTGTTCTATATTTTTTCTGCCAAAATATATACCTAGTGAAATACAGGTATTTGAAATCCATTTCAGATATCCATCTCAGTGGTGACTTTCAAAATATAAGTATTTGTCAGGTCTATGTGACAAGATTAGTCTCACTTATATTCTACCAGAAATTATTTTTGTATAAGAAAACTTTGAAGGCTGACACAAATTCCATGAATTGCCACTATTTTCCAAACTATTCTTCCAGTGGAAATCACATTTTTCAAGACAGGTCCATGCCTAACTCTGTTTAAGTTCCCATACATGTAAAATAGATCTATGGTTTGGATATCCTTCCCTTTCCCAAATTTGAAAGCACCTCACAACTCTGAAAACCAGAGATAATTCAGCATTAGAGTTAACAGAATGAGTTTTCCAATTAAGGTTAAGTTGTTCCTGTATTTTACCTTGAATACTGTTTAAGTCACTGCAGGAGTAATTAACTAAAAAGTGGATTTTAAAATATGATCTTGCAGAAGAAAGTGAAAAAAAGAGGATAGCAACTTCTAAAGAAATGGACAGTCTTTCACAGTATTTATGTAATAACAGTAAGTAAGTATTTATGTAATAACAGTAAATAATAAGACTATTTAAGGAAGACTATGTAAACAAATGTATGAGAAAGGAGCAAAAAGATAAATATTTCACAGAAAAATATCATTCACAGTAATAAGAATGGTATTTAACTTACATTTAAAAGCAGATGGGTTCAGAAAAGGAGAATGAAGTTGAATATGGCACCACTTTTCAAATGTTAGCCATAGTTATTGACTCCTTTTAGCTCATCTTTTTTTTTCTGTGGATGCCTATATTAAAAGCCCATTTTGGGTGCTCATAACAAAAAAAAAAGAAAAAAATGATTACACTAACTTTAAATTGAGGTTAGATGTATCTATACTTGAATCCTAAAATAAGTAAATAACGAAAATTGAATGGTTTAGAAAATACACAAGTAGCAAAAGTACACGTCATTCTATAAGAGTGTCATAATTTCTACAAGAATACATTTCATGGGGAAAACAAAATAATCATGACAGCATGTAAAGACATCATGGTAGAGTAGGATGTGTAGCTGTTCAATGATGTCAGAAAAAAGAAAATGTGCTGATTCACCGGTTATCTTTCCTGAAGGGATTAAGAAGTCAACTTGTCCAAAATAGTACACAACTGGCTTTCATTCTTGCTTTCTTAAAAACTGAGCTAAATGTTGTCTGGTGATTTTCATGAGGTTTGAAGTTTAGTTAAAATTCACAAGTACGACATGCCTAATCCAAACTGGAAACCCAGATCATGTTAGAAAACATTCTATTGTTTTAAAATGTTTTTGACCACCTCCTAGTCGAAGCCACTTCAGATGCCATCTGAAAACTGATACAAACTTCTGTGCATGTACATCTTCACAAACTGTCCTAAATTCAAAGGAAATGGTTTAAACAATTCCTTTTCTGAGAAGTATTTTGTGGGACAGACCACCAGAGGGAAGTACTGAACACTCTTAGGAGACAGCATTTGAGCAAGTGTTCATTTTTGAATGAAATGCCATATGGCTGGGGGGTGGGATTTGCATCTCTGAGGAAGCTGTGACAAGTGGCAGCGTTTATTTTTTGCCTTAATCTTTCTGTGGCTTCAATTTTTAAAGCAGACTTTTCTCCTGAAGAAGAAGTTTAGATTTTCAGTCCCAAGAAGGAGATTAAATATCTCTTCTGAACACCTTTGCTGCTGTTCACATTTGCCTGGACTCTGTGCAACATATTTCTAGATCAACAATAAAATAACCTCTTGGTCTTGATAGGCTAACATTTTAAGACAATCAACAATATTTTACACAAGCCTTCCATGAAAATAATTTTTCATTTATTGCCAAAAGAATAAAGAGATTGTGCAGAAGGGTGAGTCAGGGAGATTCAGCAATCGCATGAATTCAAACATAATGCAGTACAGAAGGGTCCATGTGTGAGTCCATCTGTCAGAGGAGGGGAAGAGCATCTTTGGTCATAGGCTTGCCAAACTGGTGAAGAGACCTTCAAACTAAAGTTGCTGAGGAAAGGGAACTGTAATCCATCTCACCCTTACCAGTATCAGCAAGAGATACCCAGAACCTGGAGAGGGATTGCAGGTCATCAGGAGAACACCTAAAGAGAAGCACAAAGAAATCCATTCCACTCCAGCCAGCAAGTTGACTTCATAAGAGTTCAACCTAAATGCTCCTATCAAACACATATGAAATGTGCAATAAACAAAATGAGTTAGAGATATACACAAACTATCAGGGCTACTATCTTATTATCACATAGTTGTGGTGGGTTGGTTCCTATGACTGGAGAGAACGCCAAGCAATAAAGCCCTGTAGGGAAGAGGGGCACAAGAAGGCTGGTTAATATTTAATGATCACCTCCTCCAAGCTCAGGAGGTCAGATTGGATGGGGATTTGAGCAACCTGGTCTAGTGAAATGTGTTCCTACCCAAGGTGGGGTGGAGGTGGTTATAACAAGATCATCATCAAGTTCTCATCCAACACAAACTGTTCTATGCCTCTATGACTCTATACATCCAAAAGTTGGCAAAAACACCTTTATACCTCCT
The DNA here is from genome assembly GCA_039654755.1 of Calcarius lapponicus. NCBI lineage: Eukaryota > Metazoa > Chordata > Aves > Passeriformes > Fringillidae > Calcarius > Calcarius lapponicus. Next base: position 43,985,744 of record CM077463.1, on the reverse strand, counting down.
GCAATTTAAAACTGTGCTTTGCCTGGTAGTGCAATGTAATCAGAAAAATTTTCAATGGCACAACAACTTTATTGGTCCTAAAAACTTAACAGAAACAACATTATTTAGTCCCGTATGACAGCAGATGGCACTCTAAAACTGTTGGCATGTACATGTATGACTGCATATATGTATACATACACAATCAAAAAACATGTTTCTTTCCAAATTATGAGGCTTTGGAAAAGTCTGGGATCTAAGATTGTGATACTATTTTTTCTGAAAAAATATTTGAAACACAAAAATCTTTCCATGCAAGATTTTAGAAACATTGTCATATTGGAAGATCTCCAACAGAAGGGAAATAAAATATATTTCTAATATTTTACTTTGTTTTTACTGTCTTTCCATATAATAAAAGTCATCTTCCTTGAAAATAAGGGTATATTTACTTATAGACAAAAAAAAAAAATATATAGATAGATGTGGGGTTTCTTTCAAATGCCACAATGGAATATCTGCTCAATATTTACCATGGATCCCAAAAAGTATTTAACTTGTTATGACTGTATTAAGAAGAGGAAAGAGAGGAAATATGGAATCCATTGCAGTCTTCTTTGCATATGCAAGAAATATGCTCATAGCATTATATGAATTCTGTCACCTCCTTTTGAAGTTTTGTCAAGTTTTATTTTCTCTTATATAGAAGGAGAAAGAAAAATAATTAGTAGATTTAATAAATTATTGAAGCTGGAGAATCTGAGAGAAGAACAATAATTATTCAAGCAAGAAGCAACAGTAGTGGGAAGAGAACAATACCACTAGAGAATAGCTTGTAACTGGATGCCAAATTACACTACTATTTTTGACCATAGTGGGTGGTTTTGCTTGAATAAGGACTATAGTGTTAAAGCCAAATATACATGCAATGTATATGTTTGAAGAACCAATACTCCTGAGACTCTGGAGTACAGTCTGTAACTGGAGGATCAGACCTATCTTCCTTTGTAATATAAACAGTCTTGGAAGAGAACTGGCCAGTTCTTATAGTAGCTGTGCTAATGCCAAAAAATAAAATAACCTCTGTGGTGACAAGGAGAAAAGTTTTTTTGGTTATTCCTGCTTTCAGGAATCTCTGGCTAACCAAAGAGGCTCTAGAAGCCTGTACTCTTGAAGTACTGAAGACCAAATTCACCAAGATAATATTCCTAAATTTTTCTGCAGTCCCAAACAATGACTCTATATACATCAGTTTAGTTGCTTGCTAGTCCCAGAGGTGCCCACCTGATAGATTTTTAGCTCTTCCTCAGTGTTGATTTACATGAAAAGCTTACATTCATAAGGCATGGCTGGGCCTGGTACTTCTCCCTCTGTGTTTCTAGAAGGGAAGATGGCTTGGCAAGATTTCTCCTAGTGCCTTTAAGCAAAACCCAATAAGGACAACAAAATTACAAGTTTAATTTTTGCTGCCGTCTCATCTTTTATCACTGTGTGATTGCTGGAATACACATAACAAAATGAGAAATTTAGTTTTTAGAGGACAAAAGCACACTAAGAAAATATTTTAATGCTCCACGTAACTTCCTGTAAGAGTGTCTAGGTTTATCTAGAAACAATTTATGGAAAAATAGAAAAATTCTGGAGGATGTTATGATGAAACCAAGCTATAGAGTAATAACAAAATGAGGATCAATTGGATTGGAACATTAGAAAAATAAATTAAGCAGAAAAATTTGTCTTTGGTTCGTAGCTTAATGGCTAAGACACTGGCAATGAGACAGCTGAATCCTAATCCTTTTCTAAACAGTCTTTACACAGTGATTCTTCCTTAAATCTTTATAAAGCCTCTGATAAGGACAAGAAATCTATGTATTTGCCTCTATGGTAAAATACAGAAAAAGCAGTCTAGCTTTGTGTTGCATTTTGTTGTACAACAATAAATCTTGCATTCTTTTTCACAGTAAGAGTGTTTCAACAGGAGGGGATGCAAACGTTCCCTCTTTCTCCCTTAGTGCATTAAAGTGCCTATAATGGTTGAGGAACACTAGAAAATACAGGTGTGTATCCTGTTGGGTAGACAAGAGCATGAAATAAGCTTTTTCCTGCTTCTGGATAAGAACTCAGGTTGTATTCCCAGGAGAAGCTGTTTATATGGCTGTCAACTAAGAAAAGTCAGTTTTATATTTTTTTCAGGAGTCTGTTTTGTGCTCGATACACTGTATGGTGGCTTGTGAAATAGCCATGGGACACAGGAGGCAGAACATGTCTGGGCAGTCTGGGACCTGCCCCTGCTCTCTGGCAGCATCTGAGCTGGGCAGGACTTTGTCTCAGTTTTGGGCATAGGCACCAAAAGTCATGCTTCACTGGAGTGCACTCAGGTTTTTCACTAACATGTGAGGCCTCGGGTGCAGAATGCTGGGGACTGAGGGTCTGATCCAAATCTTTGGCCGTTAAAAGTCATTGACAGCAATGAGTTTTTGGTATGGCTCAAGACACTACAACTCTTCTAGAATGCATTCCACAGAACATGAAGCATTTGGAAATTGGCTGAGGAAGCCAGAATGGTGAAATTCATGCTTGTGTTCCTCTCCTGCAATTATTCCCAAGCCCTATTTTCAATCTGCATGCTGCTTATTTTCAGCGATTCCCCCTAGTGTGCGATTCATCTGGCTTGGCAGCTGCTCTGTGTGCAGTACATTTCAAGAAAGAAGGGGACAGAAGCATAGGCATGTTTCCAAGAAAACAGATAAACTGCTTTGGTGTCACTGACGTGGAAAGTGGGTTAGTCACACTCTCAAAGACTGGTATTCCTGATTGGTTTTGTTTGTCCAGAGCAACATATGGCTGCGCTAGCCCACCACTTGGAGTATAATTCAGTGGGTCTTCCCTGAGAGCAGAGCAATGAACTTTGATTTTGAAGTTTACTATTTAAATGATGCAAAGTATTCCACTGTTTTAAGGCAGCATGTAAAGCTGATTTAGGGATTACTGTTATGTCGCTTCTCTTTTTTTAGATACGCTAAGTATTTATCTATACATTTAAACCTTTATCCAGACAGAGAATAGGTAGGCAGATTAGATGACAGAGAACTAACAGTTTTCACTCTTTTAAGCACAAACAAAGCATTATTCAATTGACAGTTTTCAGTTAACCTTTCCATACCACAAGCTTGCTAAATTCCCCTTAAACCTAATTATTTTTAGGATTCAGATTTAATTACAAAAACTAACACAGTATAATCAAAACAAAATATGGCAGATTTATAAGATGAGATATGAAATGTGTGTAGCTGTGGGTTGTGAAGAAAAGGAGGAACAAGAATTATAATATTTGGTGGATCTGAAAATAAAAGGAAGCATTTTATTTTTTATTGTTAATATTCAGGCATGTGCTTAGCATTTACCTGACAAAAGCCAGCAATTTCTTTGTCTAAAGAAACACAAGAAAAATTAAAAATCCCAGAGTAATAAAATTCAGTAAGGTTTACAGTAATATATCACAGTAATATATGCTTACTAAATTTAGGTGTGTATAATGATTCTATTTAATTTCTTATTCTCTCTTCCTCCCACTACTGATTGAGTTGATTGGTACAACCTTAAACTGAGAAACTAATGGCTCAAGGAATCACAGTATTAGGTATTGAAGACATTTCATTTGTGTTATTTTTATATTGTTGCAACTGCATCAATTTCAGTGAATTACTTCTGATTTACACTGGTGTTTGTTGCACCAGTGATATTTCAGTTCAGGAATCTGCCCATGCAGAAGGTGCATATTGTACTTTCAAATAAATAATGAATACTTCTGGTTGAAGAAATGTTGTTGCCATGATGAAAAAACAAGCCCTGCTTGAGAATCCAAGTTGGTCTAGTAAATTTTAAGAAGATCAGCAGACACAAGAAAAGGAAACCCCTAAGCAACCCTAAAGCAGAAGAAGAAAATTTGTTTGTGAATCTACATTTTTTGCTTTCTCTAAGAGGTCATTCAACAAGAATGAGCTCACATTCAGCTGTACTGGAAGCTATAACAGGTAGGTCACTGGCTGTGGGATGTGAGTTATTACATTGTGAAAAATTAATGGGTGCCATAGCCACTTTGAGCTATGCACAATTATACAGCAGCTTGAAATCAGTGGATATGTTGAAAAAATGTAAAAGGCTCAGTAGATGTATTCATGCAGTCCTACACAAACGCTTTCGTTTTTTTAGAAAGATGACTCTTAACTACATTCTCTGGGTTTTTTTATTATTTGTGTCACAAGAACAGAATATTGCCACTCAGACACATTCAACCATATCAAGAGTCTTCAGTTGTCTTGACAGGATTGCTTACCTGATAGAGGCATCTTCCTGCAATGAGCAACCTGTTTACTTAGAAATTTGGTAAAAACTTTCCAGCCTTCAAGTGCATTCATCCAGCACTCAGGGATCTAAGAGTGCCTCTGGCCTCTTCAAAAGAACACTATTTCTATCAAGTAAGAAGAAACCACTTGTGAATCTATTTTGGGGCAGCCTGATGACAAGTGGAAGGAGGAAAGGTGGGTGAATCCCTTAACTGGGTTGTAGAATACACTTGAACCTCCAGTTACCTAAGGAGAGGCAACTGAAATAATCCATTCCTGAAATTGCAGGATCCAGCTGAACCTGAATTTAATATTAACATTTTTCTGTCTTGTTTTGGCCCTGAAAAAATATTCTTTTTCAGAATGGCCTCAAGCATTGCACATGTACCTTGAGCACAGGGTTGTGCTGGACGTGCAGCTGCTCATACATGAGGATAACACGTGCCATGGACTCAAGGGACCACAGCATTTCAGCAAAGAATGGCAGCTAAGCAGCCATTTCCTCTAGAATGTACTCAAAAAGCAAAACCTTAAACCTGCATGACATATTCTTATCCTGACAAGTCTATGACAGAGGATCAAGAAATAAAAATCACAATGAGCCTACAAAGGTCCCTGTACAGGGATGCATGAGCCACAGGCAGGATGAATGGGCCCAGCTGAAATGTAGGCATGTGTATGTGACAGAACAACTTGAGAAAAGAACACTAAGGCATTCTTATCACTAGGCTTTTAGGGATCAACATTGCCCCAAAAATCTTGTTGACTGTGATGCATGCAACCATAAACATTTATCTATGTGAAGGGAAGGGTTGGAAATGAGAAGATTAGCCAGAAGACCACACCTTCTGGGATCAACCTGAAAGTGCATTTGTGATGCATTTCACACTGGCTGTAAGTATGTTTTGTTGATCACAACTGAGCTCGTCTCAGTAGTGACATAGCAACAAGCAATGGCCCAAATTTATCCATAGTTTGGCAATGAAGGTCTGAAAAAAGATTAAGGGCAACAAATGTAAGAGAAGATGAGAGGGAGCTAAAAAGTTCCATTTGATTAATACCTATCTTAAAGTGTTTATTTATATATTGATAAACATGTAAGCAAACACAGTACCTGATGAATGAGAACCACTCAAGTCATGACCTCTGCCCTTTAATATGATACTTGAATGAAGGCTGTAAACTCATGCAAAGCCTTATTAAAACACTGTTAAAGAGATGTCAGAGAGACAGAGCCACTAGGATTAGTGGATTATAAATGTAGTTATGCTCTATACTGACCTTAAACTACAGTCATGTATTTAATACTGGTATTACTTATGGAAGTGAAAAAATGGTGTTATCTGCGACCACATTTATAGTTTTACCAGCTACTGGTTTCTTAGAAATACTTCCTCTTCATATGATAACCAATTCTGAAGGGGAAAATGTTGGTAAGATTTTATGGCAACCAAGAGACACTACTTACTGAAAAAGTCATTAGCTAAAGGTCATAACAGCATTCCCTTTAAATGCCTGATTTTGATATAGTTTGGAATGCTGCCTACCTTCTAGAAGAACCTGTGGCTATGTAGTTTCAACAATCAGACATTATGCCTACCCTGTACTTATTTACATTTCAAATTATAGCAACTTTCCGTTCAAAACACCAGAGTTTCTCTGTAACTATTCATGTCTCCAATAATAGAAGCTATGTAGGGAAACAAAAGATGTCTAAAGTCTCCATGATTCTTTTTCTTAATCATGGCCATAATCCTAATCCTGAGAACAAAAAAAAATGTAAAGCATGAATAGGAAAATAAAGAGAAAACAATACAACTTATCTTGGGTAAGTCATGGAGACACTAGACCTGCATAAACACAGTTAGGAGTGGATTTGATTTGTTTCTAAGTGAACACTACTTATGTTCCTTAAGGAAAAGCAAATTCTCTCTTGTAGCTAAAGAAGCAAAGAACTTTCTTTAGATAATGGTTATTTTTAATAGTAGTCAATTCTTTGTGGCTATGTTAAAATTTTCTACAAATTCATATCTGAGAGGCTTTGTTAAGCTAGGAAAATAAAACTAATGCATACTACCAGCTAATTTGTTTGAAGATTATTTTCAATATAATTCAAGATTATTTTTGGCTATTTGAATTTGTCACATATTTATAATTAAAGAACACACAACTCACTTTTATTCTAACAGGCAATCTCTGTTTCTTTCTGCTAAAGTCACTGGGAAAGAGCTCGTTGCTTCTCCCTCTAAAGGCTTTCATTCTCTGCTGCTGTTATAGCATAACAATATCAGCAATGTAATGCCAGAAACATTCATTAACAACCTATTTAGTGAAATTCACATCTCTGCTGATTAAAACCAAAAGACAGAACAAGGGATGTCAATAGAAATGTTCACACATCTTTTTTTCCCCAAGTATATATATGTATGTGGGTGCTAAAAGGAAATATTCAAAGTTGTTTTCATCAATGCAAAGGAAAATCACACATGTCCGTCTGTCGCAGGCAAACTGAGTATTTTTGAAAACTCTGGGAAAAGAAGTATACAGAACAAATATGAATTTTTGGTTACAGGAAAGCCAAGCACTCCTTGTTGTTCCTCACCTTCCCTAAATCTGTTTTGTTAATATATAACAAGAGAATTAGTCTTCTTTTTTCCCCACATATTTTTTCAGATTTCTTCTATGTACTATAAAGAAAGCAAAAAATCTCAGAGTCCTTCTTTTCAGTCCATTTGTAGACTGCCTTTAAAAATGTTTATTAGATTAAAGTTATTACACTTTAGTATTACAGTATTTTATCACAGTGTTTTACTTTCTTAATAATTCTAAATAAAATGGAATTGATCTTTTTACTTTCTTAATAATTCTAAATAAAATGGAATTGATCTTTTTCACTTATCCTTTCTTTCAGACATGTCGATGCTGTTTTACCGGTGTATATGTGAAATGCTAACCTGATTTTCACAACCATAGGCTACATTTCATTTCTCAGTTATTAAAGGCAGAAACATGCAACTTGAGGTTTATTATCCCATGTGGATTTAGACAGGAGACAAATCTTTCCTGGGACACAAATATAGTCATAAAGGGACCCATCTTGAGTCAGCACATCTGGTTTACCTCACCTGCTCTGAAAGATTGGCACTGATTAGAAAATTTTGGAATTGCATTGCAATATGTATTAAAACAAATCAGTAAGACCAGATGACACTCACCTAAGGAGTCCAAAGAAACCCAGACACAAAATTGCTGAAGTTCATGTGTTACAGTTGCTTTCTCACTCTTACACCATCTACTGTCAAAGGGTACAATGATAACACGATTTAAAATTAAAAAATTAAGAAAAAAAAGGCCTCAAATAAATAGGATAACAAACTAAGGAATATGACTTTCAGTCCAAGTCTATTAGTGGAAATTATATTAATAATCAAAAAATAAATATAATTGATGAAATTTAACTTCTGAAGAGCAAATTTATGCCTCCCAGATTTGGAAGGTGTGAGTTCTTCCAAAGAGTCTGCAATCATGTGGAAACAAGGTTTCTCAAATTCCCCATCTTTGGCTTTTAAAATCTGTTGCAAATAAGCTTTCCTGTGGAAAAGTAGTAAGTTATCTTGTGGAGAAGTGCCTGGTGGAAAAGTAAATAACAAATTGCAACAATAAAGGCTCCTTTTCCAAAAAGAAAAAGAGAGAGGATTCTTAGGAGAGTCTCATATAGAACTGTCTTAGGGACCAAGCATATTCTTAAACAAGTGTGCAAAAGAGACTGAAATATTACCCCAAAAATATGGAAATGGTACAAGAGTAGCCTCAGTGTTCAAAACTAAAATTGACCATAGTGTTCTGAAAGAAAAAAATCTCAAACATTTTGTAATGTTGAGCAGCAGATTAATAAAATGGAAAATAAAATTCATTGTCAGTGGTACAAACACCCTCAACTATACATACAAATGAAGAACTGAATTAATTTCTACCACTGAAGGAAGATATCTGTAAGTCACAGGTTTTAAAATTTCACAGCAATGTTTAATCAAAAGGAAAATTGAATGCCAGGGATTTGTAGAAAGATAATCGAAAATGAAACAGAAAACTGCTATATTCATGTACAAATTCCTGATGCAAACACCTTTTAATTATGATGACTTGTTCTGGTCATTCCACCTCCATAAAGATACATTAGAATAAGACAAGAAATTATACAAAAGGCAACAGGAAGGGTCAAAGAAACTGGAGAGGCTTCTTTCTACACAAACAGAGCCTAAACTCACTAGAATTTAGCCAAAAACCCCAAAAGAAACACATAACAGAAACATGGCAAAGAAGGTTAACATTCAATAACTTGTCATTGTGTCTCATAATACCAGACCTGGAGTGAACTAAATGAAATCCTGAGTCATCAAGTTAAAAACAAAGAGTGGAAGCATTTTTTTATTTCAAAATAAAAACATGTATAAGAAAGGTTCACAGATGGGTAATAAATACAGTGGTGAATAGGCAGCCTCTGCAAAACTCATGGCACAGTTCATATCCTGGGGAAAATATTCCATTGAATTTTCCTGCTTTATCCTCTTTTCTAAAATAGCCACTTTGTTCATTTTTACAGAGAAGGGACAGTGACTTAATTTCTCTATGCCAGATCGTCTGATGCTGTCAGTGCCCTCAGGTCATACATAAGAACAGGAAGAATCTCCCAGACTTATAAACATGGTGAAAGAAAGCTGATTGAATTTTCCCTTGGAATCCATGCTACATTCAAGGTCCATCCAAACCTATAAGTTCTCCCCAACAGGACTTAATGGGAATAAAATCACCATATTAGGAGTCGAGAGCATCTGGCAGGATGCTCAGTGCTACAGGTCTCACCTTTATGACCACTGAACTACAAAATAGATAAAAAAATACTAATGGGACCACCCTGCAGAAAGCTGTCAGCCTTTCAAAGGGCTGTGTCAAAAGCTAACTTAAGATCAAGTCTGGTTTTATTGGCAATTTCTTTAACTTCAGAAATTCCTTTAGAAAGTTACACTATATATAGTTCTCTCTAGCCTTATTTTTAAAGTAACTGTGTTGAATTCAAGGATTTGTTGAAAATAAAGACTCCGCTATTGCAAGGAGGTTGTCATTGTCAAAGGATAGGGGTCAGCTCTAGCCATTAATCCACATTCCAAAAGTCTCATTATCAAGAAATAGGAGTTCCAAAGTCAGAATTAGGTCTGTAAAAATTTTTGCTATGAATTTTTCAGAACTGTCCTGTAACACATCATAAATATAAAAAGCATGAGATAGTATCTTTGAAGATTTGGAGAATTTGACCTTACCTCATCTGATAGCTTCTATACCATAAGTCAAAAAAACCACACAGGTAGTCAAAAAAACACTGTGCAACAAGACCAAGATACAAGAGAAGGCAGTGATTCAGGAATGATAACTACAGATATTTAATGGCATCAGTGAAAAATGCCATCTCTTCACACAGCATCTGAGTACTGACCTAAATGTTACTGGCAATGCTAGGCACTAATGCACCTGCACTGCATCTCCACTAATGAATGACATGAACTGGGAAGCAGACAGTATGTCTACAGCTGCACAGTCAGAAATGATTCCCACAGCTCCTCTGAGCCCTGGAAATGCTGCAGCAGAAAATTCTACCCATGGCTGCAAAAGCAGTACTGCATTGGAAAACCAGACAGAAATGGTTTGAAAGCACTTGCTTGGAAAAAAAAAATACTATTTTTACTACTTTTAGTTATTGCAGACACACTTTCAATTTGAGCATTGCAGACTTAAATGGGGTTATTACTCAGAGACTTTTAGAAATGCTGAACTTCCACATCTATCAATGGAAATTGGATGCTAGCAAGAACCAGATTTACACTTATCCAGTTTAGAGTCATCATTTTGGTTGCTCTGATAAAATCTGGTTCCAGTTAAGCCATGTGTTGTTTTTCACTCAGTAGGACCACCATTCTTTGGAACAGAAGAAAGCTCCTTCACTCCCCTTGCAGATTATTTATCAACTGGCACTACTTTAACTTTTCATTGCCATGTTCATTCTCACACATTTACAAGAAAGCACATATATTTCCACACATTTCATGTATGTGTCCGTAGCACTCTTCTAGTAGTGCTTTTCATGTATGTGTCTAGCACTCTATGCTGGTAGATACTTCCCTAGACATCAAGGGTAGGATTTTTCATACCTAACTCCACCTATGTCAGAGTTTATTCTAACCATTTAAGTAAGAAAACACTTCCAGAATATAATTTAAAATAGTTATGTTTAAAGTTTACATACCAGTCCTCTAAAAGCTGCTTTAATGGTCATTCCTGTAACTGACCATTATCTCTGAGTCACCACGGTAGACCTTGAGAAGTACTTAAAAATAAATTACATACTGCGCATTTTTTATAACCAAAATAACCTGCAAGGTTGATTTCAGTGAATCAAATCATAGCAGCTTTCTTATAGACAAATAAAAAAATTCAAAGCTTTTTGAAGCTGGAAGCAGGTATTAGAACTTAAATGGCAAAAAATCTTTTGGAACGGTTCCTCTGAAAATGTTTGGAAACCTCCTAAAGGCATATCACAGAGGTTGTACAATAGGTCCCCTTAAAGGTGGGTATCATTAATTATTGCTACAGTAGCAATGCGTCCTTTTTTTGATTAGACAAACACAAAATTTTGCAATTTTGTCAGTACATTTTTGGTTTCAATGTTAAATAATATTAGGTATTGCTATCTCCATTTAAACACTAGTTTCACACTGTATATGAATAAAATTAAGAATATACTTTATTTGTAGAAAAGATGTGAACAAGTAAGAGCACGCAAACACTGCAATTATGAAAAAATCAAAATATCCTACTTACCTTTCATCCTATTTATTGGTTAATATCAATCACTAAAGTTATTCATGGCTGGGACAAATAATAATTGAAAAATCCAGGAACTTCAGATTTCTGGTAAAGCAAGACTAAAAGTTTGAAAGCCATCAGGTACTAAAACTTCTGTGAAATATTTGTGTTGCAATACAGTGGAAAACTAAAATGGTAGGGAAAGGAAACAAAGCATTTGGCTGCATTGCTTTTCTACTGAAGACAAATAAATTCTATGTCTTGGAGACAACAGGCTGTCAGTAGCTGCAGATCAGGTACATTTTCATTCAAATGGAAATTTAAGAAAAAATTTTGCTAATCTCTGTGCAGATGGTCAAGCCTAGAGCTAGCAAAGTTTTTCCCACTGTAATTTTAAATGTCTTCCATGACAAAAGTGAACAATTGATTTTGGGAAGGAAGTATTTTTTTGCATGGCTTAACTAAAAGAAATATGGATAAAACCGAGATCCATTAAACTTAAATCAGAGATCTCTCTTCACCAGTTGCACCTTCAGTTCCCTTCCTCTCAGCCAATGCACAGGGTGCCCATAGGCACAGTCACAGCAGAATTCCATGTCAGTGTTCCCCAGATGATTAAGCCCCTGGCTGTGGGCATCAGCAGAAACATCACAGTCATTACACAGCTGACCACCTAAGCAGCTAAATGTGAACCATCCCTCTCCATCAGGCCCTCACCCAGTGTTTGTTTCCAAGCACACCTACACTCGTAGGCTCTGCTCAAGAAAGGAGCGCTGTAAGCTTTCTTTACACCACCTGCCTGGAAAGTGGAAAAATCTGCTCAATAGTGTGTGAATTTAGCTGTAGCAAAAAGACCTGTGAACCAGTCCTAGACTATGGATAGAGCCTGTTTCTTTATTCCTAGAGGGACTATTTAAGTGAAATGTATACACAGCCCTGAAATCAAGAATGGGAGGCTTCTGTCTATGAAAGACCTTGTCATGTAGCATGTACATTTCTATGGCTTCAACTTTCTATGGGTTTGAACTTTCCCACAGACATATAGGCACTCTGAGCAGGGGGGAGTAGAGTTAAGAGCAGAAATAAGACACGGTGCTCTCTGTGACCTCTGTGCCAGACAACAGACCTGAGCACAACTATTTCCCTGGTCTAGAAGTGGTAGTATTTGCTGTATTTGTGCAGTATTTGTCACTAACCTTCCTGAAGCGTCTCTGAAGCAAAGGGATCACTGTGAAGAAAAAGTGCAGAGCATCTCTGACCAGATGGCTGCATGTCTGTAAATCTCAGCTGTACCCACAAGAGCAGAGCACGTCTGACACCTCTGGTCACGCAGCTGACCGTGGGAAGCATCAATGCTGCCGGTATTGCAAGAAGTCTTGAAATACCAGGCATGTTCTGCAAAATCCCTGTGATCAGGATTTATGTTAGAAAGAGGATTCTGTTGGAAATTTAGGTCTACAGTAACCCCATTTTTTAAATCTGTACTAATGACTTACATATTTAAAGTCCACCTTGGTCCTAGTAAAACACTTCTGTATTTGGCTCTGGCCTCTTGCTGCTGTGTGTGGATGTGTTGGCTCAGCAGCGTTAACAGGAGCAGAAGGCAATAAAAGTTTATTTTTGTTTTAAACAGTGTAAGCCAATCTGCCCTAGAACGTGCACAGAGAGTTGTTACATTATTTAACAAGGTGCCACTTTTACTTGGTCACTTTTTTAATAATAACTACATTATGCTGCTAGATGTGCCAACTAACATAAGTTTTCTTTCCTCCAACTAAAGATCACACTGAGAAGACTTTCTTTGCCAGAACATGGGATTATTTATATCTAGTAAGAATTTCTATGAACTAGTTAGTGTTGCCAAGCACTTACTCTTGCTGCAGATGGTTGTGCTAGGGCAGAATTACTCTTTTTAAAGTTACTTCTATACTTTAAAATACGCATTAACAAGAGAATACAAATTAGAAATAAACCACAAATGCAGTTCCAGTGCTGTAGTTGTCCAGTTCAGAAGGGAAATATAAGGGCTTATTCAGACTTGCCTGAAAGCTTCCGCAACAGAGTTAGAGTGTTGATTTCCTTAAAGGCGAAACCAAACCCATGAAGATTAGTAATTAAGGGATTGGCATTCTAAACCTGAAAGCTCTAAGACCCATGCTAAATCACTAACAGCCTATTCAGCACCTATTTCTCACCCAGATATACGGAGAAAATTACATTCCTGTTTCAACCAGCAGAGAGAAACAAAATATTATCATTGACAAATTTGCTCCTATTGCAAGTGAGAAGCAGCACAGGCATCCAACATATGTGCCTTTACACATTTTGTCCAAACTGGCAAATCTGTTTAGTTGGGAAGGGAGCAGACTGGGTTGAAGAACAACTTGGAGTGTGACAGTAGGAGGATACACTACCAGCATTATAGCATTCAAAAGCACTCCTCAAAGGCCAGAGGAGACCTGCATGGCTAAGGAACACCAGCATCTTTAGCCAACGGCATATAAGACAAGCATTATATCCAGCTGCTTTCTGTTCCCCAGCTCAAATGAGCAAAACTTCACTCCTAACAGAGGCAGCCTGTAGCATGAATCTGGGTATGGTGTAACCTCTGCTTCTGCATGTGGTGAGAAAGAAGCTTTCCACCTCTCTGTTCTCAGGTTGAAGCTCTGCTTAGCATCATGGGGGAAAGCGTGATTGCAGGAACCACGAGCCATTCTTGTCATACCATAGATGATAAAAAAGGAGGCACACACTGAATGTAAAACAGTGTAAATACTTAGGCATTTTTGTGTGATTTCCCCTTTAAGTTCTTGACTGGTTTCATGTTCTGGCTGCTTCTCTAACAGTAAAAAGAGTCTACGGGAAGTATAGCTGAATGCATGGAACTTGTCTTGTGGCACTGAAAATGTCTTTAATAAAGGGTCTTTTAACTTCTGTTTTGAATTATGAGAATTGATAGGCATCTCTGAAGGAAAACAACTGGGGCTCAAATTGGACATTAGAAACCATCTCTCCTGGGAGCACAAGGTAACAATCACAGAGGCTGTAGGATCTTCATCCCTGGAGGTTTGTTGAAAGCCTTTGGAGACTTCCAAGATTCAGCTAGGCAAAGTCAAGGCTGATCTGACCTAGTTTTGGCAATAGCTCTTCTGCGATTAGGCTTGTTTATCTGAAGACTTTAATAACCTAATAGCTGATAAACATAATATTTGTTTAAAGTATTTTTTCAGAGACTCTGAAGCATGATTAAGTCTCACCAATTAAGTGGTTGATAAGGACTGATTTCTCTGCAAGTGAAAGAGTAGCAACAACTGTTTCCCAATGTTCTTGGCTGTCTCTGGTAAAAATGCTCAGCACACAGAGTACAGCCTGCAGATGCTATCAAACTGAGTTTTGAAAAATAAAAAATATCTTGTCTCCCTGGGTGTTTCTTTGAATCTGTTAGTAATTGTACCCTTTCTTTGACTGTTTTTTGCAGCTTCTCCTTCTTAACTGATATTTTGCATGCTATACAGTATAATTTCCAATTTGAATTCTTGATCAGTTTCACTTGTCCATTGATATCACATTCAAGCTGCTTACATTCACCCTTACTACACTACACTATCCATACTTACTTCCTCCCTTTCTCTTTTCTTCACTATCCCAAAGGCATACCTTTCCTTCCTGCTACTACTATAGTTTTACAAAAAAGAATGTTTATTATTTGTCTTCTTCTATGCTTCTGTCTTCTTTATTAGAACATATTAATTTAATCCCTGTTTTGTTTTGTTTGGTTTGGTTTTTTTCTCATTATGTAGTTACATTCTTCAGGGGAGGGACTATTTTGAAATCAATGCACTTTATATTTTTTCTATTTTTAACTCAGGATTAGCAGAGTAGAGCCTGTCAGGAGACAAAAACCCTTGATTACTCCTTCTTTGTCAGCTATTCTCACTGAAGCATATGCCATTGTCAACTAATACTTAGAAGTTTTCTCTATACTGATGTTCTTATCTCTGCTAAAATATGTTCAGGTAAATCTGATCATGACTTTTATGTTTCCCTTAACAGTTATTTAGTCCATTATGTTTACACCTAAATATTATATTTAATATAAAATATATACTATTTGGATGTTTTACTTGAATGTGTTATGTTTGATATAAATGAAACTATCTCAGATTTAAGCATTTTGGGAAACACATTGTATTGCTATGTTTTAATCAAATGTGGCTCACACTTTTGATGCTCTGTACATTTTTAAAAATCATTTCAGCTTTGGTAGGTCCTGTCCTTCAATCTCATCTATTCCTGGATTTGAAGGGAGAGAAGCATACTGTACACTTAGGCTGCTGGGGTGCCATGCTTGACAAACATAAGCTTTTAAGAACAAAATCCACCTCAGTTTAAGCAGCATTCCTAAACCTGCCAACTGTTTACTTGAATCAAACCCAAATTGTTCAACCAGTCTTCTTTTAGCCAGAAGATATTATCTTTCCAAAGACCACCATGGCACTGAAAATTCTAAACTCTCTGATCAGCTGTCAGATGCCAGCTGCCAGCTCATTGCATGCTCGAAGATAATTAGAAACTCCATGTCCAGTTTAAGGCAGTTTCAAGCCTTCAGAACATTGGGTAGCTCCAACAGGGGTTTCTTCCTGTAAACTCACCTCCTTCACAGGAGACATTTTCCTGGGACTTCATCACTAGACAGTCAAAAGTCTTGAACTGTAGAAAGTATTTCTTTTATATATCAAATCAGTTTCATCTAGATGCAGTTTCTTTGCTGCTACAATCAGCTATCCACCGATCATTAATTCAATTTTATTAATAGGGAGCTTTTTGGACCTTGACTTATAACACTGTGCTTTAATGCTTCTTCAAGCAGAAGGTTTTCCCTTCTGGAACAAAGATGAAGCTTAAGTCGCAGTGTAGTGTCAGGGAAGCATAATCATCTTTTCCTATTTTCCTTTCACAATGCAAATCAAGGAACCCAAATGATTCTTACATCCATCTTAAACTCTAAATGGTAAAATGTAGTCAGAGACAGATGGAATTCTCTATGCACATGGACTTTTTGTCTCATCTCAGCTGCAAGCTGTTCAAGCCACTTTCCAGTAAGACCATTAGACCTCTCAGCTGGCACAGCTTTCACTTATCTTGTACATTCTCTAGTCCTGTTCCAATGTCTCTGGTCTATTATTTAATTTGGCAGACAAACACACTCAACTGTCCCAAATATATTTTCTGGCCCCCTGTATTTTATTAGCTGCCAAAATGTCAGTATAACCCGCAGCAAAGGAAGTAAGAAGGACTTTTTGTATGAATGTATCTGATTCATTAATCCACTGGGGAAAGTTTTCTTGTTTCTTTCTTAAAAAGTGAATTATGACTCATTGACATGTTCAGTGCCATAATATAACACCCATTTCTTGTTTCAAAAAGCTGACCTAAGAGATTGTGACATACTGCTCTATAGTGCCTTTAGGAAGTGGCAGTTCCCAGGAAACAGGAGGCATTTCTGGATCACAGAAGCAAGGACTTTATCAACAACTCCCAGAATGGCATATTGCAGTACTCTTGTAATCTTAGTTGTGCTAAGAGATCTGACTACATATTATTTTGCAGTTGTACAATGACCAAATTTCTCCTTCTGCATTTCCCACCAGGCTTCCTTGTAAAGTTGATCTAACATGACAGTATCCCAGTAAAGGGAAGAATTTAGTTGAAAACATTTCACTGAAAAGCCTTCTCAAACAATACCTTTTCTGTCAGCCCAAATGATGAGCAATACTAAACTTTTCACTGGAACTTCTTTTTTGTTGCATGAATATAAAGAGGTACTTAGATAAATACTGATTTTCTTTAGAAAATATTACGGATTTTAAATACTATACTCACAACTGTTTTCTCACCCTTTGTGGAGCCGCAAAATAACAACAGGTTGCATTAACAACAATGTACAATAACAACAACATATATTAATTCATGCATTACATTTTGCACCTGTGGAGATACTTTCTACAGAAATTTTAGTATATATATATATTGTCTTGAATTTTCAACATTTGGGCTTATTTAAAAAGAAAAAAAAACATTTAGGCAGACTGTTTCACCTACAATGCTTATTCAATTGCTTTTTTTTTGCATGCAGCTGACTTTTCTGGAAAAGTAATGTACTAAAACCACATCATTTTAAATATTGCAGACTGTTATCCCAGCAGAGCTAGAAGTCTCTTCAACTTCTATCAGTATGTTGCCTGAATATGGAATCATATATTTATGAGACAAACATCTTTTGACTCTGAGCTTTTATCAGTATGTTGCTGTTATCCAGCATACTGCTCCATATATATTTTAATATTAGACAGGAGAAGAAAGTATTGTGACATCTGGTAAAATCAAAACACTGGTGAATCTCACTTAGGAAGAGAGGCTCTGTGCTTCTGCCAAGGCAATATCAAAATCTGTTGCGCTGTTTCTAGGGATAATAGTAAGAGCACCCACATTGTGGTAGAAAAGAATGTCTCATATGGCTTAATGGAAGAAATAAATTATGATCAACCAAGTAGCAAAAATAGCACATTGATTTTCAAAAGGTGGTTAATGCTAACTTCTTAACTACCTGCAGTCCTTGTTCCAAAGCATAATTAGAAAGTCTTATCAGAAGCTCTGTAAATTAGCCCTGAAACTAATTTGGTCACGTGGCCTGTAATGCCTAGTGACTAGTTTAGACTGGAAAGGAAGGCTGGCAGCCAGCAATGTCCTCACTATGCTGATGCACTGCAAGCTCCATTCTTCCCACTCTCACATATGAACACGAAATCAATTTTCACTGGTTTAATTGCCATTTAATTGTGAAGATTTTCCCATACAAACTCATTTGCCACTAGATGCCACTAAAGGTCAAACAGGCTGCACAGAAGGCTGAGCATTGACAGCATTGTACTGATAGTGTCCTGCCTTGATGTCCACAAAATGCACATCTTTTGAGAGAGAGGCAAGAAGTCACACTTCTATTGTATGTGGCTATAAAATGGATGGAGCTGGCCACATATGTTTAATCATAAATGTCACAGTGTCTGGAGATGGTTTAGGGATTTATTGAATCCCTCTAAGCCATAGGAAAATGAATTAAACATATCAGGGAATTCCTGTGGGTTCACAGTTTCTGAAGGAAATTGTGCCACTGGGATGGAAAGTAGTATAAGAAAGGTGTAAATGCAGCAGTTAACTCTTCTGAAGCTTGTTTTAGACCACAAAGAAGTAAAAATATATGTAAAAGATGGATATGTAAAATTCCCAGCATAAGAAAGTCAGGGAAAGTTAAAAGGAAAATGCTTTAAAGTCCTGATATGGGTCCATACTGCTGCTGAGAAAAAAAATGTCCGCTGGGTTTGAGGGAGGGAGAGTTGACAGGAAGGGAGAATGTAGCATTCTTTGTTTGCTGGGTTTTCTCTGTTCCCCAAAGATCCTTCTTCCTCTTTCTATTTTATGGGGAACCATTTACACTGTCTTCAAATTGGATTGTACCTAGCAGTCCTACCTGTCATGCAGAGAGTGATAGCAAACTGCATTGTCCAAGGAGAGCTCTGAAGTCCCTTGTGTTAAGGAGGTAAAATCCTGTCAGTGCCATTTCCTTTGAATAAGACATGATCTTTGGAAACACATGGTTTGATGTTCCTAACATGCTTGACACACCAGTAAGAGTTTTGACTTGGCTTGGGCATTTGGTTGCTTCCCAGAGAAGATTAGAGATGCCCCCAAAGAAAGGAATCTGTGACCAGCGTTTTTTTCTGTGTGTCAGGCCTTCAGTTTTCTTTAACCTATGCATGGGGTACTCCTCTCAGATAATTTTTTTTTTTCTGTAATTTAGGATTTAGGACATTGTTTCTGTGGTTCTGTGTAACTCAAGGCTAAGACAAGCAATGTTAACACCATCACTAATATTTTGTATGTTCAAACTTGTAAAGAGTTTGAGGATAGCTACATGAAAATGTAAAAGACAGTGAAAATCTGAAAAATGTTTATGAAATTTTTAATTTTACCAACAGTTTGATAAAAATTTGTCCCCTATGAATTTTTCTCAACTAAGCTGGCTGTTTAGGATATACTTTTCATGAAGTATAAAACTCCATGCTTGCAAATGAGTCTATGCATGGAGAGTGAAGCTCTACAAAGCATCATTCAATATTAGCTACTACCCTACTGACTGGCTTACATTTCACCAGAAAAGACCATCATAAAAAAAATACTGTGATTTGTGTTAATTCTTGTGGCTTATGGTGGTTGGCCTTGGCAAATAATTTAAATATGGTGCAAACAAGGAAATTCATTTTATCAATGTGGAAGTTCTATAGGGACATACTTTGTTATTTGTGCCAGAGACAAATATCCAGGTCATTTGCCCAGTTTCCTTCATAAGTGTGCTAAAATGTGTCCTACATAAAAGGGTTTAGGACATGTTTGCCTAAGTGTCTGTACAAGTCAAAAGGGCAACCAATCAAGTACGACTCTCTCTGTAGTTTAAAGCAGAGATGGGTAAGATTTTCTTTTACAGGGTAGCACAATGTCCAGTACTACAGAAATCCACTGCAGTCATGTCAACTTCCCATCTGCAAGCTGATTCCTGCAGACCCTTCTGCCTCCCTGCACTTTAGGTGATGAAATTCTGCTCTTGAATCTTGGTGAGGGAAAACACTTTGCTTTTTGCTCTGATAATGCCAGCGGGTGTGACGTAAATGAGAAGATGGGAATAGAGCTCTCATGGACACACCCAAATCATCACTTACATGACAGCACATGTAGAAAGAAGGAAAGGAAACCAGCACCAAACATCCAAATAATGGCACTATTCACACAAGTCAAAAAGTAAGAAAGATTCAGCATATCCAGAACTAGAGAGTGAACTGTGCCAGGGAACATCCGCAAGGAACAAGTACGTCAATGAGAAGCTGCCCTTCTTACTGCTATGCAAAGGTAAGATATATTGATAATCCAGAAGTGAAATGTATTTGCTGAAAAATCATTTCACTCAGCAGTGTTGGCCAGTGGGGAACTGGGAAGGAAAAATAAAACTAAAAACTATAAAGTAACCAAGATCTAGCTCCTTGATTAAGGATTTATTTATTAATTTATTTATTTAGTGTTGTTTCCTTTACTGTTTTTAAGATTTTGCTTTCAAAGTTGGACAAGTTTGGAAAGTACAAAAACTTCTCAAAAATCATTTTAATTTGGGGAAAAATAAGCTTCCATCCAAGTGGAATTAAAGATGTAATGTGTCTGTATACAGCTCAGTATTTCATTAAAGTGTTTTGGCACAGGACATTTTACGCAATAAAGGATTATTTGGAGCTTTTATGGCATTTGCCTTTATTTCATATAGCAGAGATATGAAGATTACACTTGTTTATGTCATTAAACAAATTATTTGGCTTTAGTAAAGAGAAGAGTAATCACAGCTAAACAAATTTCATATTCAGCACCTAAAAGGCATATTTTTATCTGATTTAGGGGAAAAAGGGTAAATACTGTAGTTGCTCCCCATCATGGCTCTCCTGTAAGGAGACATTGGTATGAGAAATGCCTTCTGGCATGTCTAACCATTTTCACTAACCCCACCTGCAAAGCCTGTCACTGTGGATCCAAACACTATCTCCTGTCTGCCACTGCCAGTGTGTTCTGCAGCCATGTGTGGTCCTTCAGCTGAAGAATTTGTGGTATTTTGTGCTTTTTTCAACCACTGCTCCAATCGCCACCACTCAGTCAACTAAAATTGACTCAAAAAGTGTCAGCCTAAGGAAGTGCAAGACCAGTAACTTCCTATAGACTTTCAACATCAGATCAGGCAAATAAGGGTTCTCAAACAACCTCTGAGTTGTACAAATGTTTTTCCTTTCAAACTCAGAGAAATGCATTTCCTCTATGTAAAATAGTACCAATGAGATGCCAATGTCTGTTGCCATGGTCCCTTGCTTAAGGGCCCATGTGTTTTCTTCCCTTCCCAGCATGATGAGGTCATACCTTCATTGCAGAGAGTTTGGTTGATATCTATTTTTAGATGCATTTCTGCAATTGCATGAATGACAATTACAAGCAAAATAGAACCTAAGGTGGTACTGCCTTCAAAGCACCTCAACAATTGTCTCAGGTAAGCAGAGATAAAAGATGTAATAAAAAAAAAATAGGAAATAAAAGGCAATTTTACATCTCTGGAAAAAAATAACAGGTCATCTTCACATTTACATTTTAGATTCTGTGATTATAGAAGTCATTAGTTTATATTGTTTAAAAGTTGTCTTAACTTTAACTCTTGTAAAAAAGTCCAGAGGTGTGCAATTGGAATGAACTGCAAGCTAAATAATAAGAACTATACAGAAAGATCAGGGGAATTATGTTATTTTTGCTTGCAACAGAGATGACTGAGTTGTGGGAGGAAAGACGGGCCAATGGTCTTCACATATTTTAAGTGAAACTGTCAGAGAAAAAGAACATAAACTGCACTGTTTGTTCTCTGAGAGAAGAACTAGAGGTAATAAGCAAAAATTGTAGCAAAGATCTATATTAGACATTATAAAAAAGATGTGTAACTGTCTGGTGGTTATTTACTAGAATAGTTTGCCCTGGGACCATGAAATTACTGTGTCTCTTGGGTTTCAGGAAGCAGCAAGATGGTCATCCTTCAGGGGCGGCTCAGAAACAGTTGCTCTTGTCTTTGTCTTTGACCTGCAACATTGTGTCTGGCCTTACTTTCTGTAAGTCCAGAACTGGCCCGGCCAGGAGATGCAGAAGCTGGCGTAGCCTGCGCTGTCAGGAGCCGGCACGGTGTGCCTGCCAGCCCAGAGCATCCCATGCAGGACACCTGCCATAAAGTGTATCAGACAAGTACTGCTGGCTCAGTCTATCTGTCAGCTTCCATATATACTACGGCAAGGATTTAATATTTAATTCATTTGAAGGAGTGTTGCACAAAGGGCAGAGAGAGAGAAGAAAAAACTCCAAGAGGACAGGAAAAGGTCTTTATGAAAATGCGGAATCCTAATAATGCTTTTTCAGACTGGGAAAGTTTTGACAGCCGACTCTCTGAAGTCATACAAAGTCCACTATAACATACATACAATTAGTAACATAGATACAATTAGTCCATACTGCTTGTGTGTGCTTTCATGTGTGTTTGGTCTAAACTGGAAAACAGAGTTTTGTCATGGATATAGATGGATATGGATATAAATGGATATAGATATTTATATATGTGTTTGCATACTAATATACATACATACATGCCATAATGCAAAATTTCCTAGTCATTATTAGTACAAAACTGTCCATGTAACTAACCATATGTATAGCTATGAATAGATAAGATTTCTATGTATATATACACAAAAATGTAATGAAATATTGCAGCCAAATACACTTTGTCTTTCAGATTACTGTTATTTTTGTTCAATGGATCAAGCCTCAGAAGGAGCTTCACATACTTTCATGAGACTTTTCGGACCACTCACTGCCATATATATTCTGGCTTTTTAAAACATTGAGGTCTATACAAGGGTCTGTTCTGCTTTTCTTTCTGCTCTGGGGTCTTCAGTGCCCCAAAAATCAGTTTTACCTTCAACTTAAAAATTAGATTATATTTCTCTTTTGTCCATCATACCACACTGTTAGGGAGACAAGGCAGCTGTATTTTGTTCAAGTGCATTCTACATTGAAGGCCTCACTTCTAGGACAACCAATAATCACTGTACATTCAGGTCAGTATCTTGTCATTTTAACCAAAAGGAAAACTTACAGATCCCTTTTTAATAGATATCATATTGGGTTGAGAGAAATAGTTTGGGAATATTGAAGCCAACTGTTCCTGCCCTTTCTAGCACATTTCATTTTCATCTACTTGTGATGAAATGAAACACAAAAAGCACAAAATAAAGTATGGGAAGAAAGGAGGACTAATGCTTTTGAGCAATAGCTCATTGCTTAGAATAGAGGGGGTGAGGGACAAGTATTCAATTCACTTTTTTCTTCAAATCCCACCTTTCAATGCCTGATAGGACTGCAACGTGGGTTGTTCCTGAGGAAAATGTTCTTGAGCTCTCCTATTTATGCTATTCCAGTGTGTATAAAATGCTAAAGCATTCATGGAGAGCCACACTGGTACCTCTCAGGAGAGCCACTGTGCAAGCAAGGGATGTGATGCCTCTCACTGGGTGAGACAGAGAGAAGCACATCCACAGAGGCACAAGAAAGAGAGCAAGAGGCAACACACAGGGCACGAGACCCTGATGAAGGGATACCCCCACCTGTGGGTCTGCATCTTTCCTGCATGGGCACTGCAATGTCTGGTTCCTGTACACCCGGGCTTGCAGTAGGGCAAGAAGCAGTGCTGGTCGTAGTCCCAGAGCTGATCAGCAGCTTTTTCTGTTTATCCAGTACACGTGCTCTTTAAGTGGATACAATACTTTTTCTCCACCTTCCACATATGCCTTTACCACCAGTGGTCGTCTGCAAAACTTCTGAGATCCTTCCAGGGCAGCTCCTGGCATTTTCTTCCGGAAAGGAGCATGGCATCTGCAGGCCAGCAGAGATGAGTGTGAATCCTAACTGCTTACAAGGACAGTATGAGCAGCTAAGGTGATTTTTGTCATGATCTGAACACCTGTGATTTAAATGTACCCATCTGAGCTGTTCATTCTAGGTTTCCCTTATAACCAAAAGACATAAATAGGCATACATAGAGCACAGTTCACCTCATTTATTTCATGCTTGAGTGTGTCTAAAATAAGATTAATTCAGTCTATCTGAAGTTACTTCTCCTGTTGACTATCAAAGGAATTCAGGTGCCTAGCGCAGTACAAAATCATCTTTATAGAGAGAGTTGTTCACTCCAAACTTAGACTAGTCTGTGAGGTTCTAGCAGCCCTGATAATTGACCAACCACCATTTAAAGGAGCACTCACTGAGACTCTCTCTCTCCCCTTACCAATAGGCTCTGAACAGTGGACACTGAAAGGCTGAGGAAAAAGATGATTTTCTTGTTAGCATGGTCACCTTTTACACTGTGATTCAGATTCTGGAGGGCTTGTTTCCATCTGCTGTGCTTAACCAGCCACATGGTCCCAAATAATAATGGATTTATAGAGATAGATCAGGGAAGATGGTGGATGATTTTTCAAACTTAATTCTCCCCTGACACTGGTGCTAACATGAAACCTGATATGATCTGCTCATAAAGCACTTTTTGGGGATGTATATGCTATACTCAAGCACTCACCCTCTACTATGAGCCTAGTATTGTAAAATGCCATAAATATAGTGTAGTGTAGGTAAAAGCCCAGAGACAGGGATGGGTAAAGGGTAAATGTTCAGCCATCCACAACTATGACCAGCCCTGGCTCCTCTACTCACCCTGTAGCTACACCCATTATGCACAGTGAATGGGGCACACATCAGGGGAACACCCACACCTCAGTGGTTTGCCTGAGAAAACAAGTGAGCATGGGCTGAAAGCAGAGTGAGGCTCAATGAGCCTCATTCAGTGAGCCTCATCCTGTGAGAGGCCAATCCAGCCAATGAGAAAGAGCTGCCTCTTTGAATCTGGGTTCTGAAGAGCAAGTTGGTAATGGCATGGTAAGACCAGTAAAGATGTCAATCTAAATAGAAAAAGACCCCAGGTGTGCCAAAGGCAAGTACAAAAAAGAAAAAAAATTAAATAATTTTTATAAAAGTTAGTAACTATCACAATATTTTGTATTTAAATGATTTTGTTGCAGATTCCCAGTGAATTTTGTTTTATCTACAGACAATCTGGGTTTTCTTCTTTTTTTCTAAATTGGTTCTTTATAGGATTTGTGTGGGTTTTCTCTTGTTTCCATGGTATTTATTATCCAGCCACTTGCTTTCTATTCTGAGTTGAACACAGAATGAAAAGCTTGTGTTACTGGGGCTAGATTACTACTTGCTGTAAATCAGGACAGTAGTATCAACTTCAATGAAGTCACTGGTTATTTATATCATCTGACCTTTGAAATTTTATGATGTAGAATATTATGAAGAAACCTTGGAAAGGAAGTCCATTTGTTTGTTAGGTATCTTTGTGTTTGTTTGTATTGACTTTCAGAATAAATGAATAATATAAGGCAGCAAATGCACTACCAGAATTCAGTCATATAATGCATTACAAAAGAGAAGGCAAAATAAGGACAAGCTGGACAGCTCCAGGCTCACTGAACAAATGGTAAATGCAAGAACTTGATGGTTTTGTTTTCACAGAATTTAAAGATATTTTCAACATTTTCTTCTCTTTTCAAGGAAAGATGTAGGTCCTGCAGCTTAGGGACTACAGCACTTAGCACAGGCAGAGTCCTGCATCTTCATTGATTCCTACACCCTGCGAGTTCCTGTGTTCACACATTTGTACTGCCACAGACAGAATCAATGGTGATCATTTTGTTTGGCTTCTTTTTAAAACCTCCTCCTTCAAAAACTGAGTAATTTCTTCTCTGAGATATGCTCAAATAGACAACTTACCCACCAGTGTGCTTATTTACCACCATGAGAACTTCTTCCCATTTGTGATGTTATAGCATCCCTATGGCAACTGCAGCACTTGCTTACTTTGGAAAGTCATTTTAGGAAAGTATTGAATTTATTTTTAGCTTCTTTTAGTGAAATCTAGCATCTGGAAATGAAGTGAGCCAGCAGCATATTACTAGCCAGAGCGATGCAGAAGAAAGAACTACTGGTTTTAATCATATTATTTTCATTATTATTCAATTATTTCTGTACTAAATACCTGAGAATACCCAGCTTGGGTCTATGTCACAGATTTGTATGTTTAGGAACAGCAATAATAAAGAACCAAAAATCAGTTCAGATGTCACTTTTCTGTTTTCAGGCAAAAAAAAAAAAAAAAAGTGAAGCTATATTGCCTCTTCAATGTATATTGTGATAATGGGAGAAGTAATTAAGAAAGTCAACCATAAACTTCACATACCATTAGAAGCAGCAGGCATTAAACTCAGAAGTTTGTTCTTTATTCATGGTAGGAGTCTCCATTCAGTCTTGCCATAATCTGGTAGCACCTATCTGATAGTCTAATTACTAAAATTATGAGCTTGCAAACCACATTTTCTGGTGACTTTTCTCTCCTGACACCTGTATTAAGTAACCTGTCACACATGTTTATGATTTACTGCTCTTTTCCATGTTTCATGACTGTATTTGATCCATCCTGCTTCACAGGGAAGCTGGAAAATGCTACATAAATTAAACCTGGAAGAGAAACTAATGTACCTGCTTATCTATCTTCACAGGCGAAAGGGCAGATACTGAACAAAAACAGTGAGACATTGTGGCAGGTAATGTTCTAGTGCTCCAAGGTTAAGAGCACACTCCTAGTTACTGAATTCCTAATGCCAAGGAAGGAGCTGAAGATGCTGTGCAGCAATCAGACAGAAGTTAGGCTCCTGCATCACATATCACAAGCAATCTAAGCCCTGAAACATTTTCACCAGACTACAAGAAGGAATAAAGAGGAGAACAGGTCTAAAATCCTTTTCCATAGATGAAAATAAAAAACCTCATGTGGCAGCAAGTTCTAAAAGTTTGATTCCTGCTCTGTAAAGAAGCGCTTGCTCCCATGCATTTTAAGTTCATCTCATACTAGTGCCATTGAATGCCCTCTGGTTCCAGTAGTGTGAGATTTGGTAAATAACAGTTCTGCCTTCACCATACCCACTGCCTTCAGGGATTTTAAACCTCAGTCTGTCATCCCTCAGACTTCCCTCCCCAGAAAGAGATCCCATCCCTTTAGTCTCTTCTCAGAAGATGGCAGCTCCATCTCCTACCATCATGCCTTGTCACTGGCCTTGGGTTTCCAGGTCATCTCCTGGATCTCTCTGTCTTGATTTTTCTGACCCCTCAAAGGACTAACTTCAAGAGGAAAGCCCCCATAACCTGCTGGTTGTGGCACTGTTTTGGAAATAGCAGACTAGGAATAGTTCCTAGGAGCCTCTGGCTGCCTCATGGAGGTTCTCATTTGAAAGCCACATAGCAGCAATGGCAATCCATTTTTCATCTCTTTCAAGACACTTGCAGGACGCCTGCTCTGTGCATTTGAAATCACCTCTATGAGGACCTGGGCTAGCTTAACATTGTCAGGACTATTGTTAGGCCATGTCAAACAGCACATGAAATTTTTCGTGTCATTTTGGATTTTTAGCTTGCCTCAAACACTCAAATATCTGCCTTTCTCCTGAATGCAAAGACCAACATGCTTTTTAGGCAATATGATGCTTTCTTGAATGCTTGCCAGCATGCTCAGAGCCTTGCTTATTTTGCATAAAATAACCACAATGATTTCATATGCTTGAATCCTAAGAATAAATATACTTTTTTTCTTCTTCTCCCAGCCCCCTCTATGTATAGATTTAGTGTGTTTCATAATGCTCTCAGCTTTTTTTTGGCAGCTGTGCTCCAGAACATTTTTGGCATGAACGCTTACTTCTTGGCACTAATGCAAGCTTTTATTACACTATATATATTATTTCTCTTCAATTGTTCTGGTTTACTATATAAATGTGTCTCTTACAGTTTTCTTTCAGTAGAGTAGAGTCAAAATGCTTAACTTCTTGCATTAATAGGCAAGGAATTTCCATGCATATGCTTTTCTTGCATTCAAAGGTCTACACATTTATCTACTCCAAGTGCTTTTGTTCATAAAATGTGGGAAATACAACCATGAGAACAGGGTTGTTTTTTTTTTTTTTCTCAAATAAATTAGTTCAATAAGCTTTCTCTCTTTGATTTTGTCAATGTATTTGGGAGCATATATTATGGTGGGGGGAAAAGTCCTATTTCCTGTCAACTAGCAATTGATTATGATAATCAAAAAAGATGCTCCACAGTGTCAGGTTTGCTGATAGTATAGAGAAGCAGATCAGTAAATATTAGGAAATTAAGAAACCCTTAATTCACATTTATAAATACTGTCTCTATTAGTGTGTTTTGTGTTAATATGCCATACTGTCCAATGGCAGATGTGTATAGTGTGTTTCTGGACACTGTATGTAATATCTGTGCACTAGCAGATTTCAGTAAGTCAAAACTAGTACTTCTCCTTATTAAAACACTGAGAGTAACATTTTTTGACAAATGCATATTGGAGGTTACCCATCTTCCATTTAGTTTCTATCTGCTTACACATTCTATTAGTTTATGTACAGTTTACTTAATTATTTGCTGCAGCATTTTCCATGAATTACAGTTTAGCTGACTGTATAATTTTTCCCAGCTCATCCTCAAAAAGAAAAAGGTGGATCTGTTTCCTCTATCATTTGGATTTTCAGTCATGCCCTTCCAAGATCTGAAAAATGCCCATCTTCACCCCTGGAAGTGCTCAGTCCAGTTCCTAAAATATGATGTGGAATTATGCTTAATATTATCTCCTCAAGAGATTGCGGCATTCCTCTATGTGTTGTTTTTTTTTTCTTGGACATTCTCTGAGGAGAATGCTAGTTCACAATTCCCCAGAGTTTATTGAAAACTATCTCAGATCTTCTGGGTTTGTTACACCTTTCTCCTTATTTTTCTTCCTACCATAGTGATTTTGGATCACCATTGCCCAAATTGCATTCAGTTATTAGTAACTCTGTAGCGTGGAGAATAAATCCCTTCTGTTGCATCCTTTACTTTCTCTATCAAATCCTCAGCTCATTCATGAATCTACTGAATAGCTTCAAAATTCCTCTCCCAGAAAAAGTTCATTTTGTGCCCTTGTAAAACCACTCAGTTCCCTGATTCAGCGGATTTTGTTTCTTCTATATCCAAAGTTATATCCACCTTGCCTCACTTGGCTGTCCTGGGGTGACTCAATGGCTCACTATAACCCTTAGTCTGACATAATTTTCATCTTTTGGTGTCATGCCTCAGATGTCTTTGGGTTCAACAGCATTCTGGACTTCAGAGCAGATATGTTTTTGACCTAGATCAGCACTTTTTCAGTTTCTGACCTCTCACACTAATATGAATATTGATTTTATTGCTTTAAGTTTGTATTGCTTTAAGTTTGTATGGTTTAATATTTTATATTCCTATTATCTATTAAAGATGATGTAAAATAACACATATTTAACATTTATTATTGTATTTTATTAAATTTGCTAGTACTAATATCATATGACTTGTGTATCATGAACTTTATCTTTCTATTATATCATTAAATGTTTTTTATACCATATAAGTCATTCTGTTGATCAAATACTAAGGCTTCCAGGTCTATTTATATGCCGCATTTCTTGTCTTTAGACATCTAACATAATCAGCAAATTGATTTTTCCATTGTTTGGCGCTTTCGTTTATTTAGTTTTTGTCATGTCTAGAACAACTAGGTGCCATTTATTTTTTTTTTCTCAAGTTTTAAAAATTATAAGTTCTTATAAGCCTCTTACATTAATGAACATATTTCGTTCCCAGTCAGCAATTGTATATTCAAACCTGAAGTAAAACTATCCTTATTATGAGAGAGACACACCTTTTAACCATCCTAGTCATCAGTCCAATAACAAAAGTGAAAAGCCAAAGATAATACAACAAAAAAGTATTTTCAATAATGTAAAAATTTTAAAAATTAGATAGTCAACTATATTGTCAGAAGGAGTTTTACTCTTGAGAAATGAAACATGAATTTATTTAAATTAGATCTCAATTTAGTATTTTAGAAAATGAAAATATTAGTTTATACAGACCTCTGTGGAATGTGTCTGAGAGATTATAAGGGGAAATGTTAGGGGTTGAAATTACACTAGAATATGTATTGGAAAGGATTAATTTTAACCATTAACAAATACTTGTGTAATAAAATCTATTTGTGTAAACCCCTCTGACAATCAATATAGAAAAATAATCACCTCTACAAACTATGTCTTCCCATCCTGAGACACGAAAGCATCATTATTTAGTCTCTCAAATTGCCTTTCTTTCTTAACTTCAGAAGTAAAAAAGTAGGATGAGTAGCTCAGGCTGCATCCTAGCTTCTAGACAGCTAAAATTAGGTAAGATTAGTCTGGCCTAATTAATAGCAACTTGGAGCAAAGGAAACTAAAAGACTCTGGTGTTCTTCAATGGGAGAAGTAATAACTAGGGATAGAAATTGGAGGCTATACGAAGAAAAATTGATAAATAAAGCAGCATAATAAAAATACTGCTTTCCATAAGAGAAAACAAGAACAGTTTCAGTGCTAGATGGGGAAAAAAAATCAAGATCAGGTCAAAAATCAGGAGCCAAGAGGCGTCGAGAGCAAGGCACTTTGTGTATGTGTGAAATGAAGGACATGGCAAGAAAAGCTGAGGTATCAGCATTGGCTAAATCAGTGGTGGGTTTCTGAGCAGAAGTGAGAAGCAGGATAGGGACAGGAGTCTGTCTACAAGGGAACCAGGGCATGGTTTAGTTTTAGAAAAGGACAGAAAAGATGGTAGAAGAAGTAAGGAGGAGAGACAAGAAAGCAGTAGTGAGGAACTATGGAAGAATTTTAAAAGCTTGAAAAAATGAAAACTAAGGGAGGAGTAATAGCAGGAATGATCAAGTGGCATGACGTGATTAGAGGTTTTGTATAGATGGACAATCCCATGTACATACAGAGACTGAAAAATACTATGAGAACAGTCTGTGTGACAGACAGGAGCCATTTGGACCTTGGGTAACTGAGAAACATTGTCTAAGGGAAAAAAAAAGATGTCCATGATTCAGTATCAAGAGGATACTAGTAGTTAAAGCCATCAGAAAAGAGCTGCCACCCTTTTCAGAAAGATAAAATTGCTTATTTTTCAGCTGAAAACTACGGTGTTTTAGCAAAGATATTTTGTTGTTCAAGACTTCCACAGTCCTCACAAAATAACTGCAAATGATATCATGTTTTGATTATAAAATGTAATTCGGAGTGATTTACTATTGGAAAACAGCAATAAAGAGATGGTTGTCAAAACAAACACTCTTATCTGCTCCTATAATTTTATTCATTATTCTTATAGTACAGTACTAATTAATTAACAGTATTTCCCTTCCCCTCCTCTCTTCTGCTAAAAAATGGTATGATAACTGACACAACAGTCATATTTTTGCCCTCAATTGTCTTTTATTAAATGTTTTAAAATGTGCTACTGCAATTAGGGAAAACTTATGAGAAGCTAAATAGCATGAACCTCAGTGATACAGACATTATTATAACCTGTAGAAAATATAAAATACAGCAAATGGAATACAACATGTTTCTTTTCCAATAAGGTGAAGGAGTTTTCTAACATAAGTGCCAAAGTAGAAGTTAAGCCTTTTTTCTTTCTGTTGATGAGACTACAGGGTTAATCTGTTTATTATTAACTCTGAAAATAATCTGTATGGAGACGATTTTTCAAAGGTACAAATTGGATTTCAGAAGTTTTATTGATCTGAGTAGAAAGTAAGTACAAAGACAAACTCTTCACTTTGAAAAATCTTCCCATCTCTGTATGTGTATGTCTATATGCAGATGCATGTATTCTAGTGTGTGGATGCACACATGTATGTGTGAATGTGTGTGTGTGTATATTTATAAATATATACTTATATACTTATGCTACCTTCAAATGGCTATGGGAGAATCAATGTCTCTGTCAATCAGGAAAATTATTGTTAGATTTACAGTGGAACAGAAGATTCACTTTTTTTCCTTTTAACCTTGAGTTGAAGTAATATAGATCTAAAAGCAAGAACAAGGACATTTAAAGCCATAAACTTCAAAAGATTTAATTAATAGTAATAAAAGTAATAGGTAAATGACTGCCATCTATCATGAGCAGAAGATCAAGTTTGCACCCTAGATCATATCCATTTGGAAAGCAACTTGGAACAGAATCAGTTTAGGTTACAAGAAATTTAGCCAGACAACTACTTGCATAACTAATTTGGCATGCATTGTTTGTAATTTTGTACATATTGAAATTGGATTTTCAGTACTTCTTGGCAATATGCCATTGAAGTCTCTGTATAATAAATCTTAATACCTGGACAGGAAATGGAGACAGATATTAACATTTTTCTAGCTAGTGCAATGTTGTTTCTGGGCAAAGTTTTCAAAAATCTTCAGGGTAATTGTTCCTATTCAGAGGGATAGGACATGAAGATACTTCCTCTCAACTGCAGCATGTAAAAGTTCTTAATTAACATTTATATCTAGTCTAAGATGACATTTCTTTCTCTGCTTAGCTTGCAGCCCTTTTAACTATTTTGAGGTAGAGTGATGTGATTTTACAATTGCACTTTAAGAAGCCTATTTAACTAATAGTATAAATCTTTTACACAGACACCTGACATTCATACTACTTCTGAATGTTAAGTAAAGAGCAAACAAAAAACACTGGATGCAGGAATTAGGAAATTGAGGTTTGGATTGTGTAACAGAAGAAACTGCAGGTCCCTCAGCCACTGATGTCTTCGAAATGTACCGAGAGAACAGTCCTAAAAGAAAAATGCTTCTGTTGTCTGCTGTCCTACTTTTTACCCAGCACAATTGAACATAATGGTCTGAAATGAAAACCAACTATTCCTAGAGAGCAGAGGGGAAGCATATTAGACTGCCATCAGGAAAAGACTTTAATGACTTTAAAAGAACTTTTAATATCACAAGTGGTGATACAGTTGCCATTAAATGTTCCACACTCAACCTCCCCTCCAGTGGACTGTCAGGTTTTGAATGACGACTTCAAGTTCCTGAAAACTTGCCATTTCCTGATTTTTGATGCTACAATTTAAATAAGAAGGAAAAATTCAAACTGGGTGAACTCAGTGACTTATTTACCTGAAAAGAATTATATATTTATGGGATTTGCATGTGTTTTGATAGACTGATTTTTATGCTGCTCTCCTTGGACTCTGTTACATATTGTATTTTAGAAAGTAATGAGAAGTTTGTTACCATCACAAGCCAGAGACATTAATCTAAACTGTTTGTGTTCTGTTCAATAAACATTTGATAAAATTACTCCAAGATTAATAAATGCACCTTCAATGATCTGTGGTGGTACAAGAGCAAAAATTACAGACGTTAAAAAAATACATATTTTGCAAGAATGATGAAAGGTATCACTCAATGAATTTTTAGTTGCTTGGAATATTCCTGTCCAAGTGGCATGAACAATTTTAGGCAAAGACACTTAAATATACAGGCTTTCTAATGGTAAAGACTGATGACAATTTTGTTCAGAAAAACCAAAGCTTGATATGATCAAAGTGGCATTGTGTAATCCCTGCTTAAATATAACCACTTAACAATGACAGGTTTGTGAACTCTAATACCTAGGGTTAATATCTACCAAGTAATATCTAGGTTTCTGCTCTTAACAGAGCAATACATATGGACATAGGAATGTCTAAAAGGCATAAATGTGTTCCATCCTTATCAATCCTATTTCAAGCAATTACATGCACAAAAAAAAAAAAAAAAAAAAAAAACAAAACAAAAAAAACCCAGAGAATACAAAAAAGGAATTATTAGGACTGGAAATTCCTCTGACTTTGAATAATTCAGGTCTCAGGCACAGTTACAAGCTTCTTTGTTTGTTTGCATTAGTGCAGTGAAATAAAAGTACTGGATACTCTTGTTTATTATGAATGTTTGCTTTGGAATATTCTAAAAAAGGGTATTCCAAAGCAAACATTTTCAAACCAAGGTTGCCAGT
This sequence comes from Calcarius lapponicus, assembly GCA_039654755.1. Classification (NCBI taxonomy): domain Eukaryota; kingdom Metazoa; phylum Chordata; class Aves; order Passeriformes; family Fringillidae; genus Calcarius; species Calcarius lapponicus. The sequence goes on along the minus strand of CM077463.1, from coordinate 43,951,872 downwards.
ATAGAAGATAGAAATCCCTGAGGAACATAGTATTGACAAATAAAAAGACCATTCATATAATACACATTTTCCCCTAAGTCAGACACAGAGTTTCATCAAGATAAAGTTATACCTAAGAGAAAGAAAATTGTATTGTGAAAATTCAAAGAGTGAGAAATGAGAAAAGATAAGGTCAAGAGATTGCCTGTGTCAGGATTTTGAACATCTCAACAGGCTCTGAAGTCTCCTCCAGTGCCAAGGAAGTTGGCTGCCTGTGCCCTGAGGTGGTGCCTCCAAGCAGCCCTGCACCATCTCCTGGGAAAGAGAGACACAAGGATCCCAGCCTGTGGGCTGTAGCTGTGCCCAGCCACTGCCACCATTCCTGCCCTGCTCACCTTCTGCAGGTGCTGCAGGGCTGCACCCTTCCTGGTGGCAGCATGGCAGGCAGCCCCCAGCCCTAGAACAGCCCTCTTCTGCCCAACTGCTCCCTGGCAGTTAGGAATATGCTAAGAGAGATGAAAAAAAAAAAAAAAAAAAAACAAAACAAAAAGCCAGTAACCATTTTCATAATTACTGTTCTTAAAGAATGGCTTAAAATGCAGATGTACTAGTCTGCCTGTCTTTCTATAAATAAAGCCTAATATCTGCCACATCACTCAGAATTGCCTGCAGGGTAAGCACAGTATGCCACAATAAGAAAGTCTATCAACACTTCTGGCAGCAGTTTTTATTTGAAATCTTGGTATTCATTAAAATACATTTCCACGTTCACTAACACATCAGCAGAATCCTGTTCTTTTCACAAAAGAGTTACTTCTTTCTCTTCAGTCTTATTTCTCTGAAATTCATATTCAGGTCATCTGCTAACGTTCCTATTTAATATTTTATTTCATGCTTAATATTCTGTAATGACAGATATGCAAAAATGTATCGGTCACTCACCATACTGTACATATAATTCTCTTAAATTTCCTTTAAAAGTTCTGTTCCCTTACAGAAACACATAAAGTACTTTCTACCAATTTATAGATTAAATTGTTAAAATGAGTTATTACAACTTCATTTGTTGCAATAAGGCTCTCTGTAGGAAGCTAATTCAGATATAAAAATATGAATTCTAATTTAATTTGTGGAGAAACAAAAAAGATGTATTACTGGATGAATAAAGTGGGATGGAAAAGGCCACTGGCAACTACCATTTTACAAACCCATGAACTGCAGAACTGTGGAAGATCCTCTACTTTGCAAAAAAAAAATTCTCAAACACAAGGGCTAACTTACAGCCTCATCCTCCAAAAATAAGAATATCAAGTAACTTTTTCAGTTAGTGTTTAAAAACATCAAGATAGTTAAACTCTTAAAATATTTATCTATCTATACATGATACATACAAAATAATATGTTTAACAAGAGGTGTGATTCCAAGCCAGGAACTTGTTTTCATCTCTGTTGCTATGTTATTTTGTGGTTCAAGTTTCAGTTCTGCTATTTATTAAGTGGCATTTCTCTGTATCTAGAGGAAAAAGCAAACCAACAAGTTTAATGGTTAAACCATCATTTCAGTTGTTCTGGTCATGAAAAAATTCCATTGAAAGCAAAACCCCTTTTAAAACCTACTGTATTACTATAGTGGCAAACTCTTAAGCACAAAAGACCATGCTTGGTGAGACATAAGCACCACTGCTAATGAATTTTTAGTCTAATGATATTTGTGAATTACCTGGTATCTCAACCAGGTAATCTTGTTTCCCTCATAATTCCTTTTGTACTTAAATTTTATCAAACTACCATATGTTATTTTTTTTTAGGTAAGTAATTCCCAAGCCTATCTTACAAAACTTCAGATATACCTGCGCTTATCGAATTATTTGTGATGCTTTCTATAGCATGACTGGTTCTTTCAAAACTGCTGTTCATTCAGATCCATTTTTTTACCTCTCATCCCTTATTTTTTCAATGCATTCTCCATCAAATAATTATTTAAAACTTTTTCACTCTTTTCATCTTTCTCCTCAATGGAGAAATGTAAGTATCCACTTTTATTTTTCTTTGTCTTCTTCTCTGAATGCTTTATTCACAATAATTATTTTTAGATAATAATCAAGTTTTTAATTTGTTTCTCTGACCAAGATCCCCCAAAGCCTGGAGGCACAAATTCCTTGACATAGTCTGGCCAAAAATTAGGAAGTTTTTAAGCCTTGCAAAATTGCATATAATAACAAGTTTCTCAACACTATCACATACATTTCTCTTTGCTTTCTGAAAAACAATCACCACAAACACCCTTTCAGTTTGAGGCGACAGAATTGAAACAGTTTTTCCACTGTCCCTGGTTGGGTTCTATTTCTGTTAATTATCTCATTTCCTATCATATGACTCACCTACTTAGACTCTGAAGTGCAGATTTGTTTTGCTGCTAAACACACTCATTTGTCTTGTCATTTTCACTAACTTTGCTCCTTGTCACCATGGTTCATACATGCTGGGTAATGACACAAAAGGCCTGTGTGCTTCTAAAAAAAACAGACGTTCTATTCCTTGTTTACAAGGATGTTCTAACTACTGCTAGTGGATTTCTGAGCACCTGGAGGAAGCCTCCATCCAAGCTTTTTCTGCAAGTTGCTTACAAACTGCTACAAACTGTCTCAACTAACCCAAAGGGAGACTTTGGAGTTTGCTGAATATGTGCTTGGCTCCACCAAAGGTTAATACAAGATGAGCAACATAGTTTCCCCTGCAGAAATGGTGCAGTCTGAGAAGGAAACAGACAGCTGATTCCTGACCGTGCTATATCACCAAAGCGTGAACTATCTTATGTGGTAAGATAGATCACCACTGAGCTTCAGTTAAAGGCTGCCAAAACTGCTCATTATTATCATCTTTAATTGAATTGGATATCAAGGAGACAAATTTGACTGAATCTTCCATGCAGCAGGTGACTTCTTAGGGCACTTTTCTGGTTTAATTCTTTGGTTCCTAACCAGATATAAGTTCACATGGTAATTTTACTTTCTTTAGGACACATAATGCTCTACCCAAACAGATTTTTTTAATGATGTAGTCAGGAATTCTTTATGAAAGTACCACCTCTGCATCGAATTAGTCTGAAATCAGCTGACAGACTCAAAAATTATTAGAAGTTCAGGTACACACATGGCTGACAAACCTGCTATGATGACACAGAAATAATAGGAAAGTCTTCTTAAAGAAACACAAATTTAAAAGAGAATAAAGAACATCTATGCACTTATCAAAATTCCTGGGCAAAGTTTGATATTTTTTTATGATTCTTGAATAAGTAAATTTTCCTTATCAATATCAAATAATTATCCTTCATGTTACTGTAATCTGGAAAAAATTATAACATTAGTCATAACTAAAATTCATTGGAATTTTGAGGAATATGTAATACTGGGGTAAGTATTAGAGGGCAAAATATGAATATTACAGTGATAAGAGCAAATTATAGAAATTATAAATGTTGTCTCATTTCTGCACAGAATATAATGGGAAACTGTAGAAAATGCCCAAAGTTTCTTTGGTTCTGTTATACAATTCATTCTTTTGTGGCTACACTAGAGAACTGTGTACTGGGCAATTTGACTGTATTTATGTATTCCATGTACCACTCAGTAAATGCTGGTGTGGGATTTCTTTTTGAATAATTCCATAATGAGCTTTGGAAACATTAGCCCTTGGGTAATGGCAGTAACTTATGACAACTATTCATATTGAAGACAACTGTTTAATTAAAAGTATTTTTTTCCTTTAAGGACGATGCCTGGCAACCACAAGTTTCTGTATATTAGCATAAGACACTTACTGTTTAATATAATACATCAAGTGTAATGAAGGTACATCCTGTAATTGAAGAAATGAGCCACTGGTAGAGTGAGAATTAGCCTGTATGAATAGCGAGAGGCAGTGAAATGAAAAACATATTTCTTACTGCTTTTATTAAATTGAAAAGTCAAACACTGGCACCATGAATGTTTGTACAATTCCTTTGAAAGATCAGCTAGCAATATCTACTTTTCATTATTTAAATTTTGCACAATATTCTTGGTGACACAGTTTTATTTTGTAGTATAGAAATAACGCATTACATCTTTCATGATTTTCTAATGTATGCACTCCCAGGTCCTGTAATGTTTCTGAGGCCTTCATTTCTTTAAGGCATTTTCTAAGACATCAGCTCTTGGAGATGAGGAGCAAAAACATAATTCCAATTTTATAAAAAACTAAATGAAAATATTCCTGCATGAAAAAAAAAACTTTGAAAGCATGCTATAAACACACCTACAGCCTCAAAACCAAGAGGAAAAACAAAAAAAATGTGCTGTTGGCATTTTTTAGTTATTATCTTATATGTGTTGAGAATGGACTTAACCCATGATTTCTGGCTGTCTGGAGTTGGGGAAACCATAATATCACCCCCCTATCAGAAGGGAGCTCTGTCAAAGAATGACTGTGGTTGCCCCTTAGACTATACTGTGAAATAATGTTTTACTGTAATAGCATGTTGTCTCTGAAAAGCAATTTTATCTTTTTATAAAAAGCAATATAAGATTCAAGAGAGAGAATTATCCTATGCTTGTGTATTTGGTTTATGCATTTGTGCCCACCAGTTTAGGCAGGGAAGTGTAATGGGAATAACCAAGGCAGTTATTTTCAGAATCAGTGTGAAAACCAGTGCAGATGAACTCATGCAACAGACAGGAAAATGATTATGTATATGTAGATACACCAGACAAGTCCCAAAAAGTTGTAGTGAATGGCCTAGGAATATATTAATTTTTGGCTTTTGATAATTATCTCATATCATCTTGAGATGATGGAAAGACACATCAAGGACTTTGTAGCCTATTTTTAAGTGCTTTATTTTAATGCTTATTTCCCTTCTGTCTTTGCATAATACTTCTGAAGAGAACATTTCCTTCTATTGTAGATAAGACTGTTCTATTGTCACTTTGCCAGTTGATGTAAAAGCATTTCTAATAAGTGCTCAAATTTAGAAGCTGGAGAGCAGTTGCTTGTCAGGTGTGGTACAGCAGGAGAAAAAGCCTTCTGGACCTCAAGAGAAGTTTATTTTACATAATTCTTATACACAATATTTGAGTGGGAATCATGCCATCTTATCCAGAAGAATATAAATAAAATAGACATGGAAACAAAAAGAAGCACAGAGGAATTTGCTAAAGGGAAAGTGAATGAAAATTACATGGCTCTGCTGCCATGATTTGCTATGGAAAATATCAGGTACTAATCCTTTTTAAGAAGTGCAAGTTTTCACGTTCAAAAGCCTTACTGCAGGACCATCTCCCATATATTTGCCCTACCAGGACTGTAGTTCCTAAGAGTTGTCAGGTGGAGATGGTCAGCTTGTTCTAGGGAAGAAAAAGCATCAGAGACACCATTTATTCAAACTTGTCTCTACTATGCCTTTGATCAAGATTGGAGGTGAAAAGCCAGAAAAGCTTTTACTCTTTTGTAATAGAGGCAGATTTTACATAAATGTCACTCATTATATCCCCAAGTTTTCAAGCTAAGATTTTTTTAGTCATGTGCAAAAAGTCAATCACTGTAAGGTTCTTTCTTTTGTGGAGAAATAAAATGAGGGAAAAAGATAGCACATCAATAGAAGTTTCTAATTTAAAAAGGTCTTGACATCAGTTGCTGAAGAGACAATACTGAGTTTCTAAATATCTCACCTATTCCCAAAAGCCTGAACATATGAAGCGAATGACCATACCTGACTTATTTACCCCCTAATATCCAAGAAGCAACGGTGAAGACAAGATGAAACTAATAGCAATATATGGGTCTTCTTTTCACATCCTTTTTATAGTCAGTCTTTTCTGCACAGGTGGCAATTTTGGTATAGACTATGCTTCACTATAATCATATCAAACATAGACTGAAACTTTTAAATAAAGAAACTTATGCTGTGTCATAATCATTTCTGTTTCAGAAATACAACATTCTTGAGATCAAAAAAAGCTAATTATCAATTTAAAATCAAGGGTTCAAACTCTGTGTCAAAACAATTGCATTTATTCTCATTATCTGTGCTCTCAGATGGATTTATTTTTTACAACAGTTTCCTTTGCTTCACAAGAAGGTGCTGAAGACAGAATCAATATTTTTAGCAGAAGAGATGAGCTTCTGATGTTTTTAAAACTTTACTTGTTCGTGTTTATTAAAGATGCCAGCCAAATGCTGAAGACATTATTCAAATGTCAGTCAAATATTTAAAATTCATGCCCAGTTTAGACAATTAATTCAGGAAAACAACTTCACAATGCCTTGTTTTGAATTTCTGGGGACTTAAAAGGATAATGTCTGTTGTAGTCTGCATTTACTGCACAAAGCTAAGTGTCTACATACAGATAATGAACCTAGATGGGGCAGAATTCACCTCACTAATTTTAGTCATCTAAAATGTGAGCCCGGTCAAAGTCAGTCTTGTACTTGCTTCTATATTTTATATAGAAGTTTGGGCACCTGCTGAGAGATTCTTCTGCTCTTGAAGAGAAATGAAGGCAGATGGCATCAGCTGTCCTCCAGAAACGACCAGTGACCACGGAGACAAATTATGAGTCTGGTTCTTGAAATAAATGAAGATGCTTAACTTAGGGTCGGTTTTTAAACTTTCAGATTCATAAAGGACAAGATCACCCTAACACCCTGGGGATAATCGAATAATATAGGAGCTGCACAGACATATGACTGAATTTCTTTCCTTTTAAAAGGGCAGATATCCATACACATGCATATATATGTGTGAGAGTATATATTCGCTTCTAAGTAGCATGACAGATATAGTATCTTAAAATAATATTTAAACATACATTGTTTTGTTGTGCTTTTTATTTTTTCCCAGTTAAAAGCAAAATAAAAGGACTTTAATTTGGATCTTAACTGCAAAGATGGCCTGTACTTCTCCCAGTTTTACCTCTCTGATCATTCTTTGCTTTGGCACCTTCCTATAATTGTGGATCCATTGTAACCAATGGATCTATGCAGTTAAACAGGTGCAAGAATGACATAATGAGACTTTAAGCAAGCTGGTGTAACACCTGATACTTATGCCATAGTCTGAACTATACTTTTGGGTGAAACCTGTTGTCTTGGGGTTGCCTTACAACATCACCAACATGCTTTCAGATCTCTCAAATATCTAATCAGCTAGAGCAGAGAGGCTGTTGTCCTATACCTATCATGGCTTCCTATGAACGGTGTTGTCTATAATTATCTTAAACATTTGCTGAATGAGGGCTAATGTTACAACCTTGCCAGAGAAGTACATTCAAGTGTAAATAAGGCTTCTGTTAAAAAAAATTAGTTGAAACATTTGGACAAAAGGGAAACAGTAATAATCATTATCAGAAATTTTCTAGTCAGAATTGATGGGAATTCTACAGACAAAATTTCCATGTAGCTTTGGATAATGACATTCTGAGATAGTAATTCTACTGAATTTAATAGAATTGCTTCTATTTAGCAAACTTTTGGTTTTAATGAATGTACTATTTGTTTTCATATTTACAGAGTCCTTTTCTCCCCTGACATTTATGAACCATCTTCCTTTGGAAACAAACAGTACAGCCATGTCCATATTGATGAGTAATGATTCTCTGGGTTGCTCACTGATTATGATGGGACCACATACCCAAATGACAGTACAGCCCTGTGTAGCCATAGTTCATCATTAAGCAGAAGGAATCTGATGGAAAAGCTCCAGGCTGGCTTTCTAACAAGTCTTCACAGAGTTAATTATTTTAAAAAGGACGATTGCTCAAATTAGCTAATTTAGTAATGGCACTTGTTTTGTGTAGAGTACAAATAATGCCTCCAAAACTAAATACAGAAGTCTGCTTCATTTCCAATGACCGGTATCATAAACAAAACATTTGGTCTTGAAATGTCGTTGCTTTTCAGTCAGTATTACTTACATGAGATTTTCAAGTCAATTTTCCACAATCTCATTTTTGGAGGTGCTGAGGCAGAAAATGGCTCTTCCGAAAGCCATTGGATGTTCTGAGTACACAATACCAGCAAAGATCTGACATAAAAGTAACAAAATAAGGTTTTATATGTTTAAGTTCTATTGTTTGATCTAAGAATTAAGGTCTAAGGTTCCAACATCAGAAAGTGATTTCTGATAAAATATTCTTCTGGTCATTAGTGAATGCAGACAACTCATTACAATAATAGTGTTTGCAGAATCTGATGCATGCATATCTGATGCATCCACAGGTAATTGAGAGTTTTTTTCAAAGGCATTTTCTTATCTTTCTAGTGAAAATAAGTTACACAAAGTCCCCAAAGTGTAATAATTTTCTCTGAAGAAAAATTATTATCAAATCTTCTTTCCTATATGCAAATGGATGATCACTATGCACTAGTAAAATGCCATTCTCTCAAGTCATTACAGCTGCTTACACAGGAAACACATGGCTGAAACTATTGTGAAAGTAAGTGTATGGAATGAAACTATTTAAATATGGGGGGTTATTATACCATGGTGTTTTATTTTTATGTTTTCTTTTTACTTTATGAAATGAGAGTTTGTAGTTTACATGTGGTGGTGGTGCTAAATAACAAGAATGCTTTTGTAAATGAGTTTACCAAATACACTACAAAAAAACCACACAGTAAATTAATGCTGAAATAATTTTCATTCGGAAGCACCATTTTAACAAAATTAGGCAGATAAGGACGAACCAGTTGAGACATTTTTAAAGAATAGTAAGTGTACTCATTTTTTTCTTAACTGAATTCAGTTTCCCATAATTTATCACCTTTATTGTCCCCCTAATTTGCCCTGTTGTCCTGGACTGTCTTTTATTCCTTACAGACAGCTTTTTTATTCCTTCTATTGCCCATACCTTTAGAGGCGAGGATGAAGGGTAATGTGGATCACTAGTCTACCTAGGGAACAGAGCAAAGAATGAGAGCTGTTATCTTCTCTTGAGGAGAATGATAATTTCTCTGATTATTCAGCCTTCTTTCCTGCATTGTTGACTTGTTTCACATGAAGTCATATTGCAAAGTATTATAGTAGCAAAAGATTTTGGGAGCTAACTTATTTTGTATTTCTTCTATATTATAATTAATGTTGGAATTTCTTGTAAGTTCTTAAGTCTAGAAAAGTTCTTAAGTCCGTATTGTGCCGTAAAAGTTCTTAAGTCCATATTGTGTCATATAAATTTTTATGTGATTTTACATGCAATTTACCTCATCAAGCTTTAATCATCTAAAAGTTAGATGTGACATCAAATCGAGGATGGTCATCTAGGCACCATCTGTCTTTAACGGAGAGGCAGGCATCTCAAGAGGGCCATTCATCCCGCTGGCCCAAGACACTTGCATTAAGGTGGTATGGAGGTGTTTCAAATGAAGCCTGCTTGATTAGTTTAGATTAAATGCATGCATATTTCATGGGTAAAATCTGGGGAGATGAATACGACCCCATGCCAAAGGCTTGAGTTTTTCCTTCATGAGAATGGATGCAGTGTGTTATATATTAAGAGCTCAAAAATAGTAAAATTGAATGTGAAAAAAAATTATAAAAGCAAGCAAGAAAAAAACATCTTAATTATGATTTTAGTGTGGCATTCATTTGTTCTTGTTCAAATAAAAGGTTTAGGGTATTATGATATTTTTTGTCTTTCCCTGTTGGAAAACTCCTTTTTCAAAAGGCAGTTTTTAAAATGTCAAACAGCATACATGACAACAGAGACATTTTACCTACAGCTGAAAAGAAACTTGTCAACTTATCATTCAGTTACTGCATCCAAGCTATTTCCACTGGGTTTTTTTAAAAGAATATTCAGGGATGAATATATTATTAAACTAAGTAGCCAATAGCATAAAAAAAAGTTGCTTAAAGAATGTATGTTTAGCATTTCAAAGTGAGTTCAAATGTTAATTGTTTTCTTTATCAAGTATGGTTCCCAATTAGCCAACTGTTAGTGGTTGGAAACTGTATACTGCATGCTACATTACCCCAGAAGCAAAAGGAACAATTCATCAGGAATTATTTGAAATGAATGAGAATATCAAGACATGGATTTCATACAGAATATTCTGTCTTTGAAACATGGACATCAGTCCTCTCATCTCAGTTCTTACAGTGGTTTCTGCAATTTGTTCAGCCACCCTTCCTTTCACGTCTCACAACCACAGCCTGACTCAGTAAATCAGTGATACCAAAAAGAGTGGAGGAAGTAAGGCAGCTTGTGCCACATTGCTCGCAGATATCAGAAAGATACATGACCTTACACTAGGGCCTAATATACTTCAGTCACAGTCTAACTTTTAGCCATCTGCCCTTAGAATAGCTTTGCTACCTTGCATGACATATGAAATTTGGCATATCTTCAGTGATACTGTGCACAGGTTCTCATACATAGCAACCAGAGGCAGTAGGAAAAGGTGTTTGAAAGTGCATACAGAAGTAGTACTATAAAATGCTTAAGCTCTCCTGACATATGCCACATAAAATGTAGGACAGGAAAAAACCAAAAATGAAGCAAGCAACAAAAAAAGCCATACATTTTTTCATGTAAGCCCCTACATGCATTCTTTATGAAATGCTCTCAGTGAGGTAAGATAATAAACAGATCTCTATAGTTCTGTTTGCAAAGCAACTTGCACAGAGTAGTCACAGTGGTAACTGATACTAAATGAACAATTCATGACTGAGCTCTGCCTTCACTGTGCAATGACTGGGTAAACCATCCAAACAAACATTGCACACTGTACTTTTTTTTCCTATGTGGTCTTGGAAATTACCACGGTATACATCAACAAAACACAGTATACTAATAAGTGCTGGGAAAAAAAAAAAAAGAAAAAAAAAAAAAAAGCCAGGCAAAAGTAATTTCTGAGCAAAGGGAGAAGAAAAAGATCATATTTTCCAGAACTAGAAATAGCACATGGCCTGATTTATATGAATTCAGAGAGCAACAGTACCAATTTTTTTTTTTCTGCAAATGGTGCTTATCCAGAAAAAAAAAAAAAGTGGTAGTTGTGAGCTGTTACTGGAACTTCTGCAAAAAAGATCTGAATTGAGATCTTGTATAGAATTATACAGTCATTTTTATCTTACTCTTTCTAATGAAATAGTTTAACAAAGTTATTTCAATACACACAGCAAAAGGGCTATGCATGCAGTCTTTCAGGCTGGGGATACTACAGCAGTGGTGTATAAAAAAGGAAGTACAGTAATCACTTCCTTTTTATCAGGTTCAGTATTCTGATCTAAATAAAATAAAAATAAAAAATAAAAAAGAACCCAAACCAAAAGACCAAAAGAACCCAAACAAAAAACCCTGGACTCATTTACGACCAGAGTATTGTGGGTGTATTTTAAACAAATAACTCACCTAAATAATAGACAGCAGAGAAAAAGGACAATAAGCTGAAACATGACTCATGATGATGAGGTAGGTTTTAGGGAGTGCCAATTTACTGTGTCTGTCTAGAGCTGTTAGTGGGTGAGACAGGGTAGAGAAAGAGAGAGAAAGAGATTTTAATCTCTCTGCCTCCAGACATTTAAAATTAATGACCCATAGTGTGATACATGAGTTTATGCAGAGATACCTGAAGGATGTGTTACTTCTATAAAGCTCTGTATCTGTGCAGTAATCCTTTATGTGTAGCAGATTGCAGCTAAACTAGTCATAAGCAGCAGCAGAAAATGTGCAAATGAATACATAACGCCCACTTAAAGCTTATGTTAATTCAACTGCTGCTTTGAAGAAGAATTAGCAATGGGTAGTATGTGCTCTGTCTTGCTGAACAGCTAGTGTCACCCTACAGTTGTTTGAAAGCCTAAAAAAAGAAGAAACACCTGATGTGCATATTGTGCAGCAGGCTGCAATGTTAGTAATAGAAGAAACATTATGAAGCATAAATTAATTAACTTCTGGAGAAAAAAAATATACTTTTTTTATGCAGAAAGAAGGAACCAGGGTTTTCTACATGAAAAATGCATCATTTCATAAACTCCATTTGCACTGTGATCTGAACAGATGTGTGTCACAGCTCTGCTTCCTTGGCCATCTCTGAAGTTCATTTATTCCAAACAGGTAAGGAACCACTGTTAAAATTAATTGGCCCTTGAGTGGGCCAAATGAATTATTAGGAACTGGAAAGAGTCTGTCTCTTTCCCAGCTCACAGCCTGAGTCAAGGATTATAAGCACAACAGCACTGTATTGAATGCATTTCCTGGTGATGTTGATATTCAAAAACTGTTGTCTTCCTTAGCCAAGAAGCTGTAATCTGCAGAAAGAAATGAGAAATGGCCCAATATCTGGATTAGTAACTTTTGTTGCTGGATTTCCACTCTGTTCCACAACCGAGACAACTCACAGGTACAATCCATGCAGTTTTCTGAATTCAAGAAAATACACACAGCAAAATAGTTAATTTCAGACAGGAGGTGAGCCTGGACTCATGCTTTCTAGGCAAAGATGTTACATTGAGCTAAAGTAGCTGTGTTACCTTAGGTGAACTTCCAGTAACTCTCATCATCACCTCTCCTGTTTCAAGCAGCAGGAAAACTTGGTTCACTTTCTCCAAGACTGTCGTACTTCTCCATAAAATGGGATAACCTTTTTCTTCTAGCACAAACATCAGAATTAAACTAGAATGGATTAAACAGGGCCTGTTAAATAGCTCGAATTGCTAGCTGTCAGATGGATATTTCCGTCCCTGCCTTGTGCTGGCACATGATTGCCTAAGATTATATACAACAGTGTATTGATAACACAGCATTCTGATTAGGAATCTGGCAACAGGTGCACACATTCCACATCAGCCATAAGGGAGAGCTACACTATCTGGTAGGTTACACTATCTGCTTCTTTTTTTTTACTGCTGACATTCAAAATTTTAATTTCCAAAGACTCCACAAACTGCAATCAAACAGTATAGATGTCTGAATTTTGCAAATGTATCCTCTTCTACAAGTTATACTTCCAGTTTTTAATAGCAGAATTGCTACCAGTTGCCCTTAAAAGTTAATATAAGCAAAGCTGTATGTCCAGGTTCCTATTGTGAAGAGAAATAGAAACCTTCAAAAACTACTTAGCCCACGAAGATGTGAGCCTAAAGTACATAGGATGAATGACCCTCTGACACAGCTTCATTGACTAAAGAGGGGAATTCATCATGATCAGTCCCAGTCTGACCTCAAATATCTACTTATGTATATTTGAAAGACCACTCAAACCATACCTGTGTGAACTAAATATCCACTGAACTAAAAATCCAACTAAATGTTCCCTCAAGGTCTGGGAGTTCTCACAACACTTCTACTGGATCTGTCATCATACACAAAGAAAAATTGCTGAAAGAGGAGCTTATGCCATCTTCACTGTTGCCATTAGGGCCCTCAGAAAAGGTTTTGAAAGTCTTCAACTCACATTCTTCATCTCCCTCAGAGGTCTTGAACTCACTTTCTGCAAGCATGGCCTTGGTTTTAACACATTTTGTAACAGAGAATCTGGTCTACCTCTCTAGCAGAAACAGACCTATTCATATGCAGTCATTTAAATGTTGGAGTAAACACAGAGAATAAAACCATCTTTTAGCTTAATCACTTGTCAGAATATTATGAGATGTGTATTAAACATCTTCATCTAATTTTTTATTTTTTTATTAAAATGCGAATGGCTTCAGCTAAAGTGGCCAAGAAGACTCTCTTCCTTCCCACTCCCAGACTATGCTGAAGTGCAGTCATCAGGGTAGTCTTAGGGAATCTAAAGGATTGCTGCTCAAGTCTCCTTGGGCAAGAGAAAAATACTCTGTGGAAAAGGGCTAGACTTAATAATTGAGAAAAATAGCTACTCACTTTTCATAGTTTAGGAAGGTTTATTAAACCTTATCAAAAGTACAACAGAAGACTGAATAGAAACAAAAGGTTATGTCACCTGGACCAAAAAACTTTCCACACCATGTCATCTCTCTCACAACGGAGGTTTCTCCTTTTTAAGTCTTTAACCCCTCCCAAGTTCTGTCTGTCGACCCTTTCTTCACTGTCCAGTGGTGGAGATCTCTTCCTCAAATCCTGATTGGAGGTCAGATGTCACCATAGTGACAAGCCAGCCCTCCCGGATGTCCCAATTCCAGCTGTCCCTTGATAACCACACGAGGGGGTACAACATAGCTATAAATCTATAAAACTTTTCTTAACCTATATACATGATATTTGTCTATTAATTGTGAGAGTCAATCATCACATTACTCAACTATCACATAATTAATCTAAGGAAAATTCCCTCCAATCCCTTAACCATTTCCTTTCTCTTTTACAGAAAAATAGACAATTAACATTTGTGAAAACAACGGTCCTCTTTAGAACTATTGGCTGGAGTCACATCCTGTGACAGCAATTAGAAGTGAAGAAGTGAAGGCACTCCTGGTTTGCAAATAGCAATTTTTAAAAAAAGCACAACAGAATAAAACAGAAATCAAGCCTAAGCCGAACCAAAAAAAAAACCCAAAAAAAAAAAAACCACCAAACCAAACAAAAAAAAAAAAAAACAAAAAAAAAAAAACAAAAAACAAAACACAAACAAACAAAACCACAAAAACTCCTGGTATTTACAAAACAAGACTCCACACAGACTTTAAGGAAGAAATACAAAAGAAACCCTAATGCATGTTTGGAAGTGAACTTACGTTGAACCCTTCATGAGCAAAATTAATTTGGCACCTCTGATTTCCACCAGGGACTAGAGCTGGAAATGACCATGGCCTAACAGAAAGGCTATTCTTCTGGTATTTCCAGCTGAGATGCCAAGTGGAAGTGCTGGAATCTGATAAGAAATCTTGTTTTCATAGATGTTTGTCCAAACATGACCCTAATGGTAAAATTTTGGTTATCTGGCTGTCTTTGCAGACTGACAGAGTTAGCAGAACAGTTTTAATTATTTATAATGAAGCTCACATTTAATGTTTTAATAGAAAACTTCTCTCTTTCCAAAGAAACCAAAGCAATGAAAGTATAATGAAAGTCCTGCAGGTTAATACAATAGTGAAAGACAATGCCTAACTAACAGATGCTTAAAATACAGATACTAGATACAAGGATTTCCAAACAAAATTAATACATTTGAAAAGTCTGTCTTGCATCCTTACTCTCTTAAATTACAGTGAGAAAATATTTTACTCTGAAGATCTCTTGTAAAATCCCAGAAAATACTGTGAAACTACAGAAAAGACCACTATTGAATTGGCTCATCTTTGGAACAGACTTCTGCAAAACCTGTATTCATTCATACTGCCATACACTTTGTTAATCTCTTGAGATGTACTTTAAGTGAAATTGTTACAAGAAATAACATAGACAGTTTCTCAGTGGAAGTCTCAGTCCTCATCCTGCCCTATCAGCACCAGGTGGTAATAGTCTGTAAAAAGAGACAAGCTGTGCTACCTGTTTGCTGAATGCATTAATAAAACATTTATGATGGTATGTGCTATGTTCAGGAAAACTAATAAAGAGATTATAATGCACCCTTAATGGTGAACTAAAAATAAAAACACTCTCTGACCTGGTAAACAGCTGTGTGCAATGCAGTGATAGTGAGGGACTGAACCCAATAAACTATTACAGCTAACTGCTTCTGTTTGCATCAACCTGTGAAACAGCTTCATTCCTCAGTGCTGGGGAATGAAGCCATCTTATCTTCTCTAATAGCACAAATTATTAAAGAGCAACCTTCATATAAGTATGTCTGACAAATCACAATCATGCCTCAGTTTCTGTACTAGCAATTTTATGGCATTTTCTAGCAAATTCTTGCTTTTAATATCTTCAACAGCTATGTAACTAATGCAATCATCTGATCAATTTAGACGATGCACCTGTCCCAAATATTCTGGATAAATGTATATATTCACATACTTATACAAAACCTCACTTTATTGATTAAATTAACATGACACAATTTAAAATAAATACCTTCCAACTTTCAAAGCCTAGACATGTTTCCTCTTAATAAAATCCCAAGTTATTATAACTTCATTATAATTGTTATATTATATTGTGATATAACATATAGTTATTATAATGAGTTATTATATCAGTAGTATTCAATGAAAATCAGCACACTAGACCAGAAAATAAAGATAACACTGGGGTAGAAGTTTATCCATCCAGAACTCCAGATGTGAGGACAACGAGCACATATTCCACTTGTGATCTTTTCTGTTGCCTTGTAAGTGACTGTGTCCTTCAGACACAATGAACTAAAAAGCCAGTAATTAGTGCATGTCCAGAATGGAAATGGTAATGGAAGTGAGGATAGCAATTAAGCAGTAATGCACAAAAGACCTGGAGTAGAAAACAAAGTGTATTTTGCTCCTGATGAGGTTTGCAATGCTTTTAAAACCTAGAGTGTATAATTGCTTACCCTGGATAGACAAAACATTTGAAAATCTTCATTTGGACATGTGCTTGTAAACAAGAAAATAAAACAGAACAATTCCCTGGCTACTGTTGTTGCCAATGCATCAAGGTGCACCTAAAGATCCTAAAAGGTTCTCTCATTCCACAAGCTTGGCTAAAAGGGAGGAAATTGCTCCTTCAGACTCAGACAGTACCTCTCTCAGACAGTCTGCCAGCATCTCTCAGATGTGCTTCAGGTAATTGCCTCTCACCCAAGCAATGATCTCAACCCAGCACGAAGAAAAATGAGGAACTGTGTCATCTGGACAGTATGAAGCACAGTGCAGCTATGTGACATCACCAATTGCACTCACAGGGGTCACAGTGTTCCCTTTAATGACTACCTCCTACCTATACGATTTTTAAATAAGATGTATGAAGTAGAAGTCTGCCATCCAACAAACTGCTTGTCTTCTTTGGTAAAAGAATCATTCTGAGGTTCTCCTTTCTCAGAAGAAAATAGTGGCTCTTTGGGTGTGTCTGTACTGGCTTTTGCCAGGAGCTGTAAATGTCATATAAATGATGATCCATGTAAAAAGTCACTTGTGACAGTTTTGAAATAATTTGTTTGGAGTCAAAATGTGTTTGCTAGTGTCTTATGTAGCCAGAAGGTATTGATTCAAAGATCAAGAAAGGCAAATACACTGTTGTTGACATTTTTGAAAGGGTCATATGCAAAACATGTCTCTCTCAGAATCAGAGTTTCTAAAACCATTTTCTGATTTCCATCTCTCTTTGTGTTTGAGACTAGGAAGCTATCAGAAGACCAGGGATGACTTAGCAGAAGCTTTCATCACCTCACTTACATACTCTGTCTAACTAAATTCTCAAAATATCTGCTTTAAGTCAAATCTAGTTTGGTCATTTCTGCAGAGCTCATGGGTTTCCCATAAATGCCATTCCAAAGAGGGAGAGTCAGTTTCTCCTGGGAATGAGAGAATTGGCAGCGCCTATTTTTGTTTTTGCAATAGTATAAACCTACAGGAGCTTTGATGGATTTAGAGCAGATATAACCCATGTATGAAAAAAATTCTAGATATAACTAGGTTTAGGGGTAACTAGAAATAATTTAGTTTGAAGTAGGAACACCTATTAAGTTGTTCCAGAGGGGAACTACTTTTGAACCGGAGAGTGCATTTGGATCATCTCTAGTATGAAGTGATAAGCTGTGTAAGTTCAAAGTACAATGGAAAGCCCTGACATTATCCATCATTATCCATGCCTATTAGTAAACAGTGCTGGTACAAGAGCTATGGGAAATACCCTTGTGATTATGGACACAGACCTATTGTAAGACTCTGTATGTCTGTTGTATTCTGTTAGAGGTTATTACTGAATCTCTGTGTGTCACAGTCTTTCAACATATTCTGAAGTTCAGTAACTTTTTATGTCTTATTATTTAGTGAGGAAAGATCTAGCAGATTTTTCTAAAAAGTCACTATAATGATAATAATCTGTAACCACGAGTTAAACTCTAGTCTAGTAAGCCTCAAAATTTTCTAGAATTATCTATCACATTCCTTCCAGACAACAAACCAAGAGTACCAAAACTGAGATAGATAATGCTTCTGTCTTCTCTGGAAAAAAAATTTAAAGTGACAGAAACTCCTCTTACACTTCTTCTGTTCCTACAAAAGAAGAACCAAGACTTAAGATTATTGATACATGCTACACACTGCCTGCCTTCAATTTTACGCTGTGAATGTTAGGAAGAACTGCAACAGACCAGAGAGAGCCCAAGAAAAACATCTGCTTGTTATGTCTCCACAAATATAATTTCATTCCTAAAAGAAGAAAGTGGGTTGCAGTCTATAACTATACATCCATGTAGTAAATATGGATATGGTCTGTGCTTAACATCAGTGAAACTCTAGTTCACACACATACAGGGACCAAAAAAAAAAAAAACCCAACCAAACAAACAAAAAAAAAAACCAAACGAAAACTACAACAGTAGTATATACCAGTGCTTGCTTCAGTGCTTCAGAAGAATACTAGATTCATGACTGGACCACTTTATGGGTAACTCCAGTCACATTCAAAGAATTATACTGTTTTATGCTTGCTCAGAGTTTGGACATAGATGTAACAACTAATAGTCTGAGGACTAAGGAAAATGGCAAAATAGCAAACCAATAGGAATGTGGACTCCCCATGCACTTACTGAGTGTTTCACTGGAGAATGAAATTGATCTATACAGAAGGATATTCTTAAAAGTGCACCCTGTCTGAATTTAATAAGATATGGAGGGGAAAAGGAGAAATTGCAAAGGCTGTTCTAATTCCCCGTTTACTGAAATAAAACATTGTAATATATCCCTGCTGGTGTATCCGTGCTTGTGAGTACTCTCTAGCTAACCAGGTTAAATATTTAACTTTGCACTAACAACCACCTTCATGAGTTTTCCAGTTCTGGACATTGAGTTTGCACTGAACACCTTGCACAGAGTATTTTCTGTGTTTGCCTGATTGTAATGATTCTTATTCATGATTCTTGCATGCAAAGAGACTTTTTGAAAGTTCATCAGTTCCAGAGGGCTATTTTCCACTTGATGTCAATAATTCTTTATTCAGCTATTTATCAGAATTCTTTTCACTGCATCTAATGGGTGATGTCACCCAGAAAGAGTTATAATTGCAGGTGGGAAATGAAAAGGAGATCAAAAGGTTTTCAAGAAACAAAAATTCTCTATTTATACAAGTTCTAAGAAACAAAGAAGGCAATGAGAAACAAGCTGACAACAAAATAAAATTCAAATGGGAGCAAAATTATGGCTAAACACACTAATCTTCAAAGTTTAACATGGATTGTCAGCAGTTCTTTGAAGAAATCATGTTTCTGAAGTTGCAAATGTAGAGCCATTTGTCAGCTATATATGAATGAATATTTGCCTTTTCCAAATCAGATTTATGGAATATTTTGCCTTCTGTCAGATTACAATATATTTGCATCTAATAGTCTAATTTAGAATGCTGGAGTTATAAATAGATGGGAAATGTGGCATAAATTAACATTGATACCAAAGACTAACGTGTTTTCCTTATAAACTGTAAACTGCTCCCGTGTCAAAGGAAAGTGAAACTGCTCTGCACTGGAGGTTTTCTGAGGTAAGAATGCATTGGTATGTTCGAGCAGGCACAGCGCTCTCGGATTGTGAGATGTGCTATCCAAATTCCTTTCCGTGTTAACTATTACTGACCTTCAGCCATGGAAAGCAGCTAGTAGGATGACTTAATTTGGCACCTGTTCTGGGGATTTCTGGATAGCTGAAGCCAAAAGCAATCCATATTTAGGTGCCCCAGCCTGTTCTCAGCACATACTGTATTTTACGGTGGATTTCCTCAGGAGATTATAAGGGCAACGCCATGTGGGAATTCCTAAGTGTTGCCTTTCACTCCTTCAAATACAAATGTGAGGCTGTTTTTTACTGACATATTTTTTTTTCTGGTGGCATCCATAGGAGAGATTCCTCCAGTAGCATAACACATTTTCCAAAAGCACCTCATGGGAACACACATTTCTTGTGAACTGGAAAGGAAAGCAAACTATTAATCAAGTGAAACTAGGCTTGCAATCCTATTGGGTATGGACATTGTGTGGAATTTTCTTCCTATTTTTTTGTGAATAATCACAGGAAGAGTGTGGGTGGAATGGCTCACATATGAAAAGTCCCCTCTCAGATAAAGGAAAAACAACGTTTGGAAACACAGGGTTTCAACATAACCCTAGACAGAGGACAAAAGCAAAGAAATAAATTGGAATCAAGTCTTGTCTATCACTCTAGTCTATGCTGAAACAATTTTTCCACTTCTAGTAATAAAGGTAGGGCAGCTTTTCAGTTTCTGATTCTGGAACTATACTACCGTATATGTATAATTTTATTACTTTAGATTTTTTAGAAATAATGCTTATAAATACTTATAAAAATTTTTGCTTTCCAGAATTAAAAAATAACTACAAACACCTGAATGATGTAGTTAGATTCCAATACTCATGAAAGAAAAGAAAAAAAATTACAGAGCTTCAGGTAAAAATCTCCCACAAACAATTTTTTTTCTAGCTGCATCACATTCTTTCATGAGTTTACTATTTTCAATGACTGCAACAGTACACATAGGATAAAAATACCTTTATTTCTTTTCACTTTCACAGATATATGGAGGCTATAAGAATATGCATTAAAGAAAAGATGGGCATGATTTTCAGAGGAATGAAAGGGGATGGTTCTGAAGCTTTTTTCCTCCCCTACCATAGCATTTTTATGCTAGTGTGAAATATTCTTGAGCTAGCTGGTTGTTTTGTTCACACTGGCTTTCATTGCCTAATCTAGTGAATTCATTATAGCTCCCTGCCTGAGGGCTCAATTTTCAGCTGTGCTGAGCATGACCCATATCAGCTGTGGGAAAAGGAAGGCAAAGGCTCTGCGGGCCCCTTACACCTCCCTGCACTCTCAGGGAGCTGTGGGGTGACCCTGCTGCTGCACCAGCCCAGACAACCATGACTAGGTGACATTGCCTTGCATGGGTCTTGGAAATTACTCTCCTAGCAGGAGTTCACTTGTGAAAATGTGAATTCTGTGTCAGGGACTTGCAGAGTAGGAGAAGCTGCCATGAAATAATGCTGGGTCAGAAGGGGACTTACCCATACGAGGCATTCCTTGGTTAATTCACCCTGGGAAGTGCTTCAGGCCTGATTTTGCAATGTAGAGAGAGCTTTCTGGAGTCAGAATCTAGAATCAAGTGTGTTGTTTCTGAGGTAACCAGACTCTAATATCATTGCAATAAGTAGTATAATTTTGTTTCTTGGTTACATGCTAGAGATGTGACATTACAGAGAAGCTCTGTGTCAAATGAATTCTATTTGCACATGTGCTACCAAAGGACAAACAGTACTCTGTTTTTAAAGCATTTTGGCTTAGATTAGTGGTTGCAGAGAGGGAG
This sequence comes from Calcarius lapponicus, assembly GCA_039654755.1. Classification (NCBI taxonomy): domain Eukaryota; kingdom Metazoa; phylum Chordata; class Aves; order Passeriformes; family Fringillidae; genus Calcarius; species Calcarius lapponicus. The sequence continues at coordinate 43,930,489 of CM077463.1, read as the reverse complement.
CTGTGTCCATTTTGTCCTCGCTAACAAGTGGGTGTTTGCCTCCCACACTCACGTCACTGCCACATTTGGCAGCGATGACACTTGGGCCGCAATAATTTATCTAAGCAGTCCCAACACTGTAAAGTAGTCCCACTACTCCCTAAAAATTTTCTTGAGTAGTTTAGCCCTTTACTTCCAGTTCACTGACCTATGGTCACTTTTTACACACAAACACACGTGAATGCCCATCTCCGAAGTACTGCAAGGAACTTAAAACTTACAAATCAACAAGACAGAATGGTCCTAGCCAAGAAGGAAGAACAAGCAAGATGAAAACATCATAAAGACCCCATGCTGGCACAACATACTGACTCATACTTTCCACTTATAAATGTCATCCATTAGGTTAAAAAAATAATAATAAAAATCAGTCTGCATTCTGGGTTGTGGGTTTTTTTATTGCTTGCTTTAATAGCTCTACTCTTCATCAGCTCCAGTATTCGGCAGCTGATCCCTCTTTCCTTCGGTAAGGACATGTGATAGTTTTGCTGAATAGCTGCAAACATGCTCTCTGCTGGGTACTAATAGCTGGCACATTAGGCTGCTTGGTGAGCTGTGGCAGCCAAACAGAAATGCTTTCAACAGAATGATTTCAGTAAAGAAGTGGAGAGTTGGGATTTTTTTTTCCCTTTCTCCTCTCTGCTTGGTGCCAGAGTTCTTAAAATAGTACTCTCAGAGTTTTCTTGTTACCCATTTTGGAACCCAGATGTAGGAAGCCAGCCAGCACAGCTGGTGGAGCCTAAGTGTCTCACAGATAGGGAAAGATTATGTGGCCTTCATTTTTCTCTTAACTGTTAGTTTAACACTTTATTCCTAACTGTTTTTGATGTTATTGCTATTGGAGTGTCAGGAAAAAAAATGCCCAGGGCTGCTGAGTTGGAAGTCCTAGGAGCTGAAGACCTTCCTCTCCCTCCTGTTGACATTGTCTTGCCACTGTACTTTGTTGCCTTCCCCAATTCCTTCATCAGGAGTGTGGATTTAATTAGTTGTTCCATTCTGAACTCACACTGATACCTGTGCTGCGCTATTACAACTGACGTGCAATGATGCTGTGAACTCATTCTCACAGCAGGCTATGTATAAAATCACCTGTCTTCTTGTACTCAGGAGTATATGCTGGATTTCTGAGGAGAAGAAAGTATATGAAGTACCAGTACCAAGCTTTCTGACAGCAAGTTAAAATGTACAGAACAAATTGAAAAGAAGTGATATGACAACCAGTAGAGCTTCCTTATAAGTCATCTAGTAGATACTGGGCTGGCCACTTTTAGAGACAGGGAATTTTCTTCTCCTAAGGATGCAAATCAGATTGCTGGAAACCTTCAGTGAAATTTTGATTCTGTGAAATTTTTTTCCTGTTAAAGCTTTGCTATCACCTGAGCAGCCTCATGGGATCCTTCCTCATGTAATGTGTGGTAATTCCTACCAGCCTTGAGTTACTTATAATCATATGGTTTCTGAAGGGTGGCTTTTGAGAGCAGCCCAGTCTGGGGTATTACAGTTACAGACCACAGAACTCCATGTTCTCAGTACATCTGTGAAAGCATTTGGGGGAATGGCAGTACGCATGGAAGCAACACTGATTCATTCTATCTTCATATGGAAACAGAGGGAACAGTTGGCCTCTCCAAACTGGAATGATACAGAGATCTGAATATGCAAAAATAGCACAGCAATTTCTAGGCAAAAACTAAATGCTTCTCAGAAATGCATTGAAAAACAGTGCATTGAGGTCCACTGTGAAACACTTGAAAGGTACAGAAGGCAACACTGTTACAGTAAGCCTCTTGACTTATAACATAGGTTATGCTGAAAATCAGGAGGAGTCAGGCATTTAATCCTTGTTTATACTTTCAGACCTCCTCTAGCACTAAGCATATTTTCTACCATAAACAAATTTCTGATTGCAGCACACACAAAGGAATGATAGAGGTTTTTGGAGGTAGTGGAAAATAAACTTCTTTAGGTTTTTGAGAAACCATTTCTGGTGGATGTCTGGCTATTAATTTACAGCTTTCCATTGCTCACCATTTTCTTCTCCCACCTCATTGCAGAATCAGAATAATTTGGTTTGTGTATGTCCCTGATGGGACCATAAGGTCCAATGTCTTCGCTAACACTGGCAATAAAAGTGGTCTTGCATGAAGATGTGGGTCTGTGAGTGGGAGCCTCTGATTCATACATATTCCTTTCTACCAGCAGAGTTGCAGGAACAGTAGCCTCCAGTAAGCAAACAGCTGAGAAGGTATTTCTTTAAACAGCTTCTGCTGTTTGCACAGAGAGTCTCTACACTCTCCACTGACTCATGCATGTGACTGTGTTCGAGCTTATGCCCACCTCCATTTCCTTCCCTTGTGTCAGCAACTCACTGCTTCTGTTGCTTCTGAAGTTCACTGTAATTATATATACAAGCAACACATGACTAGAGAGCTTTAAATGAGATCAGAATTTTTGCATGTAGGCTTTTGTTGCCACATGCCTTCTTTTCTAGGGAAGAGGGGCAGCCTAATGCCTGAGACTGGAGTTTTATCTGTACCGCTGAAGTCTATACCCAGCTTCCACTAGGACTTTGCAAGACCTGAATGTTTCTCTCTCCTTGGAGGGCTTCTCAGAGAATTTAACCTGAGCAGAAAGGTTTGTGTTGTCCCAAAAGCCAGTTTTGTGTTATCAGCCACTGGGAGTACCTCACGTAAGCTACTATTTAGGATCTGTATAGTAATTGCTGAGGGATAAGCAGTTTCACAAGCCAGTTCTCCACATCACAAGACAGGTGTATAAGACAAAAGATGAATTTCCATGCAATATTGATAGAGAGAGTCATCACAACTGTATGAAATGCTAAGCTAAAGCTTATGTGGCTAAATCTGTATAAAGTAAACATTTTTCTGTAATTCTTCTGTCACGACTGAGTACACAAAAGAGAAATCACGTTGAAATCTCTATGTACCTTCTTTCCAGATGATTTTCTACCAAGATCCTCACTAACTCAATTATCCATAAAACTACCCAAAAGAAATATGATCTTGAAATAGATAACAGATGCACTTAGGAGTTACATCTTGTGATGAATGAATACAAAATCCCAGCTTCATTATAGCCAGCCCACACAGTCACATTTTTTATTGCTCATATATAATGATCAGAAATCATTTGGGACCAAAAGAAGATAACTCCAGACAAAATTCTACCACTATCTAAAATAAAATTAAATAAAAATTAAACGAAAAATAAAATAAAAAATAAAATTAAATAAATAATTTTAAAAATAAAATAAATAATTTTAAAAATAAAAATAAAAATGAAATAAAAATGAAATAAAAAATAAAATAAAACATTTAAAAAATAAAAAGTTAAAAAATTAAAAAAAATTAAAATAAAAATTAAAATAAAATAAAAAATACAATAAAAATACAATAAATAAAAAAATAAAACACTATCTTTATTTTCTTATATTCTATCCCCCTACAGCCCTGATTACAACACATCATTCTCAAAAATCTGTTCTTTTTAACTACAATAGCTTTAACTGGAACTTCACCCATGAAATTTAGCTTCCTGTTTATTCCTAATTCTGAGTACAAACTCTATGATAGGTAATATTACTTCTGTTTAAATATGCTCATGATTTTTAGCAAGATTTTTGGCAAGTTGCCTTTAAATATTTGTAACTGTCCTATAAATTCTCGTGTTAAGGGATACATTCAGAGCAGGTAGCTCAGTGTGCAGGTTCAGTGTGAGTAGCAGGTTGGGCTCTGGGTGGCTGGAGCACGAGGCAAGGAGCTGTGAACCACTGACCCCTTGCATAAGAAAGGGCTGGGAGACCTGTGAGCCAGGGGATCAGACCCTCAAAGGCACTCAGGACCTGAGGACTGAAGAGGAGGAATTAAACTTTTGCGCCCTTGGACCTGGGATGTAACAGCCCAGGGGTTCCTTTGTTGGGGGTCCCTCCTTGGAGGCAGCAGCTCGAGTTCTTTCTGTTTCACTGCAGTGAGTAAATGGCTTCAAGGAACCAGAACTCTGACCCTTCCATGGGAAACCAGGAGGTGAACTGGTCAGGAAACCTGGTCTGACTGTGGAATGAGGTGTGTGGGGAGCCAAGCAGGACAACTGTGGGTTCACTGGAGCTGGCCCCTGTGAAAGGACTTTGGTCCCAGCAGTGAAAGTCTCTGGCACTGGGAGTATGAAGGGTCAGACAGGGGAGTTTGCTTAATAGTTACGTGTCCTTTGTATCTGATCCTTCTCTCAAAATGGCACTTCCTGTACCTACCTAATCTATGAAATGCATGCTACGTGGATTTCACTTGCCTCAAAGTTTGCAAGTAAACAAATGTAGGACAGAGAGGTTCAGACAGTTACGTACCCATTCTGTCTGATCTCCAATCTGGCTGAATACTGTGTAGTGCAAACCATTTTGTCCTGCTAAGATTAAAGTGTTCACTGCATTCTAGGCTCTGGGAATGGAGTGAAGGTGCAACTTTCTGGACACATTCACATGATCACATTATTTGCATGGCCAAAATTGGAACTGAACTGCAGTTTAAGCAGAAGGTATGTGATATTTGCCTACCCAAAGTACTGCTCAAGATTTACAGGATTGTTTTTCCTGTGCTCTGACTAATTATACCAGTGCTGAAATCATCTGAAGTGAAAGCTTCTTTTGTGAGGAAGTTCAAGGCTTTTAAGGCTTGAGCTGAGCAATCTCCTAGTCTAATTGCAGCATTTCATTTTCTTGCAGAAGTAACATATCACCAATGCAAGTGATTCCCAGCCAGGTGATGGGAAAGAAAATTCTATGCAGTTTTGCTCAGTCTTGCAAGGAACAGTAGTAGAGGGCTGATAAGTACATCTTAGTACTTTTTGGTCAGATAAACTGGCAAATTTCTTCAACAGTGATGGTGTCAATCTCCAAGCACTGAGGTAAAGCTATCTGCTCCTCCATAAGAGGCCAGCTATATGCTGCACTAGAATATTTACCAGAACATCTTGGCAGAAAGTTCCCATGCAACATTATGCTAGATTAATTTAAGGCATAAAAGGCATGGAAAATTATTACAAGTTCTGCGTACAACAATGAAATAAGAGACACAGGATTCCAGAGAACAGCAAAGAGAAAAATGGTTAGAAGATGAAGCACTTGGCTGCAACAGCTGCTTACTTAATTAGCAATATCCCTAATCTAATAAAATCATCATACTATGAATCATCATGCCCAAGTTCATTCACCAGAGGCGTCAAGTATTCAATCAGTGGACATTTGTTCATTTTTTCCTGCTACCTCCTAACTTCGTTTCTTTTTTTTTTTTTTTTTATTTTTTTTTTTTTCTTTTTGACCCGGTCAATCATGCTTAGGATGACAAGGTCTTAGTCAAATCCTTGGCTCACTTGGGTTAGAATACAGGATCTTCTTGGCTCCCAGTCAGTTGCATTGTTTTCATCAAATAAAAAACATCAGTGGAAAAAATTCATCATTACACAAAAAGCAAATAACTTGAAGCATTTGAACAATTGTGTATTAGTGGTGGCATGCTTCAAAAATAAGTGCTGAACATTGCTGAGAGAAATGCAGGGCTATATAATTATTTATGACAGGCTTTCATCATATCTTTCTTCTCCTAAATGATTGGTGTTAGTTGAAGGCCAAAGGAATACTATGAAAATAAAGGAAGGAAAGTGTGGGATGTTTTTATATGGCCACTGCCCTCCATCTTCACTCACACATGAGCAACCATTCTAAGCATCTCCTGCAAGGACCAGTATTCATAGGTGTTTGGACTTCATAATCTGAAATCTGTGGAAAGAATGAAGAACCATGAATAGAAATGAGCAGGAAACTGTTTATTCCCATTCCAGGAATATGTTCAATTTGAGAAACAGTTTTCCATTCCATATTGGGATGAAATGGGGACCTTTAAGACCTTTCTACTTTTTCTTGGAAAAATATAAAGATCAAGTGAAAGCTTTGCTTTCCCAACTCCTGCTGCTCACCTTCATGTCCTCTAAAAGAGCCAGGCAAATAGGGTGCCAGCATACAAGAAAAAGAAACTGGATCTGAAGCCCAGCTTTGCTGAACTGATGCATTCGCATGCCTGTTCTGAGTACTTGACAAGCCTGTCACACATTATAAAAGAGTATCCAACCTGCAGACTTATTCCGAGGTCAGCTACAATTAATTCTTCATACTTAAAATAGCCCACCCTAGAGCTCAGATGCATTTCCAGCCATCACTTTTCTGATGCTGATGTATTCCCAGTAAATCTCTCAGTTTGAGCACACTGACTCAGCTCCTGGGCTCGCCCCCAGCCTCCCTCTGCCACAGGGTTTAGCAGAGCTTGTTTGTTTGAGCACTCGCTGCCACTAGCAGGACCCCAGTTCACTCTCAACACACACACGACACACAAATAAAAATGGAAAGGAAAATGTAGAGAAAAGGGAGGCATACATCCCATACATCCCGCAGAAACATGAATTTTACCTCTGCTCTTGGATTTTTTCCAGATAACTGAAAGATGGCCAGCTTCTGACGTATGCCTAGGATTTATGTTCTTACAACAACAATGTCAATACTAGCCCACATCCCTGGGTAGTAACTCAGAGAGTTGTGTTTATTTGCCTTTTTTATCTCTAAATATCAGCATCACTTTTTGCCTGCGTATTACTATCCTTGCTGAATTTCACTGGACTTGCATATTTAAAATTCAGCATCCCCATAAGTATTTGCAACATTCTGGCCATGGTTGCAACATTCATGGTTGTGTCTTTTTAATGCTGGAATACCAGAAAATATGTAGAAACTAGAGTTTGTAATGGTGTGCTACTCCTTGTGCTCCACAATTGAAAGAAAATCTTCCTATCTCTAACATAAATAGCAGAATCAATTCTTTTCCCCCAGTGAGGAATTTGCTGCTTCACCTAAAACTAAGCAGTCTGATTTTTTCTGAGATGAAGGGCTGTTTGTAAATGATGATGTTGAAATCTGGTCAGTAACAATGAATGATACCAACAATATTAAAAAGATACTTTAGAAAGAAAGATGATCACCCTATATAATCATTAACAATCTGTCACTTGCTGTGTCTTTTTGGGCACAAAGTCATTACATCAGCACTAACAGCTGCTGCCACCCTGAATGTCAGGGAAAAAAAAGGCTGGAAAAAATTCCATTCCAAGTTTTTAGTTTCTCAGAATGAACCCAGGGACATAAACCCCTCTGACCTCGATATGAAGGATTTCCTGGATCTTCAATTTACATCTGGACACCACCCCCACCCCCATAAGAACTTGGACACAATAACAAAAGCTTACAATGACATAGCAGCAGCTGCATTTGAACATATCTGGGTGTTGCTGGGAGAAATTAAACCATTGCAATGCCATGAACATTGTAAATCATCACTTTATCCCTATTGCTCTTCAAATCAACTTTCTGGAACATTTTAACTCAGACAGGAGAGACAACTGCATGAATCTGAATTCATAAACTATTTTGCTCTGATGGGATAAGGGGGTATGTAACTGAAGTAAACTGGAGTCTGTGAAATGGGACAAAAGAAAGCTGTTGCCTTTCTTCCACACCCTGCAGATGGAAAGGAAACAGACTAAATCCACTGAATGAAGTTCTGGACCTTAAAATATTTCAGGAGCCCAGTGCCAGATTCTCACCAAATGGGATTTGTAGGTATGCCTTAGTCCTTATTTCCTACTGACTTAGACAAGTCCTTTAGAATGTCTTTACAAATGTGTTCTGTGAGAGAGGATTTTGTATTTTGCTGCAAGACAGAACCTGCTCTGAGGAAAGTGTGTTTTAGCTCATGCTGCTTGATGCTAGGTTTCCTCAAAAGTGTATTTGAAGGAGGCTGGGAGTGGGTCAAAAGTGTTGCAAATGTGTAGGTCCTTCTTTTAGGTAAAATGAATTTTGCCTAGGGAAGAATAAGGGCAAAAATAATTAACTCAATATCATTTTACAGCAAGGTGACCTCCTTAGTGGATGACTATTCTACCCAGATGTTAGTAAAACCTTTGACACTGCCTCCCTCAACATGCTTCTGGAAAAGCTAAATGGCTTGGCCACATGCACTCTTAGCAGGATTAAAAATTGTCTGGGTGGCAGAAGATGGTGGTGAATGGAGCAACATCCAGTTTGTGGCCAGTCACAAATTGTGTTCCCGGGACTCAGTTTTGGGGTCATCCCTGTTCAACATTTTTATCAATGGTTTGGATAAGAGGATTGAGGGCACTCTTGGTAAGTTTGCAGGTGGCACTAGCTGGGCAGGAACGTTCATCTGCTGGAGGGGAGGAAGGTCCTGCAGGGGAATCTGGGTAGGCTGGATCAATGGGTCAAGGACAATCGTATGAGGTTCAAAAAGGCAAAGTGCCAGGTCCTGCCCTTCTGTCACAACAACTGCATGCAGCACAACAAGCTGGGGTGGCTGGGAAGCTGGTCAGTAGAAAAGGACCTGTCAGTCCTGGTCAACAGCCAGCTGAACATGAGCCAGGAAGGTGCCTAAGTGGCCAAAAAGGCCAATGGCATCCTGATCATAAAGTTTTCAATCTAAATGATTGTATGATTCTATGAAATGTTGCCTGGCCATTTTCTATTTAGTTCAATCAGTATTTCATACCTCATGCAACAGTTGCCAGGGAGCCAAGAAATAGCTCTGAGTATAACCATGCAGTTCTTGGTGGTCTCTGGCACGTGGATGGTAGGACCTGGCTTTTTTTGACTGATGAATCCCCCTGTGACTGCAATGACCATGTAAGGCAGGGTGACCAAGGCTAGATTTGTCACTAAAAAAAAGCTTGAAATGCTTTCTCCTTATATAAATTAAAATGCAATTATATGGAGTCATAACAACAATCTGGAATGGAGTCACTGACTGTCAAAAGCCTTAGAAGTCCCTTGAGACTTGTAGCAGATGTCCACAGTGAACAGGAACAGTTGTTATTGGGGTTGTCAGATTTTCTGGGCCATTGTTGTATCTGATCAGACCAGAAAATGAAATGGGAATGCACAAAGGAACATGCCCAACATTATTCTACTGTGCCTTCAAAGAGTATAAATCACAGAGGACTGTGCCCATCAGAGGCATCAGTGGTGATGGTTTTAATATTTCCAGGGTTTCTCACAAAAAGTAGAAGAGAAGTCGGAGTACATGACCCTTCAGGTCGTCTCCTGAGTAACATAATCCCAATGTTCCTCGGGTTTTGCATCAAGTTCCCAGACCTATAAAATCATGTTGTTATGCTCTTAGCACAATGACACTAAGATAGTTAATACAGGCCAAAAATCAGAACTGACCGTCCACATCTACCTAGAGGATATCTCTGCAAATCCTCAGCTGGTTTCTGTTCCAGAAAAGGTGCAGAGGAGCAGACAGAGGAACACTCTATGCTGCCACTGAGTTTACCAGCTCCTTTCCATACTGTCCTTTAGTTCCCAGAGCAGGGACCAAGAGTGATCAAATTAAACTGATCGCCATTTCTCCAGGTGACTCTGTGTGTGTAAGTACCTGCTCTGTCACCTCTTCTGTCCCTGCACAGTCGATGAGCAAGGCAAGTCATGGTTATTGCTGACAGGCATTCTGCTCAGCACTGATAGAAGACAGTGAGGGCTGTGCTTGGCTCTCTCTGACCCTAGCTGGCCAGCTGGCTACGCAGAAAATACTCTCAATTTCCTAAAAAGGCATCTCAACCATCATTTTTTGCATATGGGGACACTTAGGGAAGAGCCCCTCCCAGATTCTTCCCTGAGACAATAGGTCTCTGCACCATTCCGCCTCTGTGCTTTGCCTAATTTCCTTAATAGTCTAGTGTGATTAATAACCCTTGCTTCTACAGCCAAATAGAAAGAGAATTAGCATTATGCTATGTTTCCAAACAATATCACATATCACATTAAGACTGTAGACAGTAGTGCAGTATTTTAAAGAACAGCTTATTTTTTTATGAGGTTTATTAAAGTGGAATCTGGAGTTTATTTGTTTGTTGTTGTTGTTGTTGTTTTTTATTTCTACAAGGTACAGCAGCTGCTTAAAAGAACATTTCACCATAAGGAACAGGCTGATTCACTGCATTTCTCCTGAGTACAGATTGTTGTCTTCTCCCACACAGTCTTCATAAATTAGGAAGAAAACTTGAAAAGCATCACAATATATGGTTTTGATTGTCCCTGGCTTACAGTAGTTGAACTAAACCTCAAATATCCAGTCTTCTTCTATGGAAAAAATGTTTAGTAAGAAATAAGAGATGGATTTAAAGTCTCACTCTGAAATGTCTCAAGGTAACTGAGGAGGCTTAGCATGATTTAAACAGGAGGTTCAGTGATTTCTGTATCAGAGACTCAACCTTCCCTTTGTCAGGTCTGGGGACATTGAGTACCTCTAGGTCTTGGGACAGGTTCCTCAGCTCTTACACAGAGGCACAGGAAGGTGGGACTCTGTTACACTGCCATGTTACTGCCATGTTCAAATGCACTAAGCTCTGACCTGCTTTAGCTCACTACACCAAACTTCATTCAAATGGGAGTTTAAATGTCTGAAATGGAAAGCAAAGTCATCTACAAAACCATCCAGACTCCTGTGTGCAATCCATGAGAACAAGACCAGCAGAAGGCTAAGCATTCTTACAGTAGAAAGGTTTGGTTTTCGCTGCCCAACCTTTTCTTTTTTCACACAATTTATATTCCGTCCAGTGAAACAATTAGTAAAACTTGCCTGAAATGAGACTTTGTTCCATGTTTCAGATTACAAGTGAGATGTCAGAGGTAATTGACTCAGAAAGTGGCAGGATCCCTTCAGGATGGTACAGTCCTCTGTTGGAATAATAAATAAATAAACTCAAAACCTTTTTGTTGTTTCTGATTGGTTTTTTTAACTATAAGCAACATGAGAAGGTTATCAGAAAGTTGTCACCATAGAACAAAGAGCATCCTTCCCTGGTTAGCAAACTGAAATATATCACATTGTGATTCCTTAACAGTAATTTTGAATCATTTGTTGAGATTCTTAGACATTGAAGAATATCTCTCTCCTACAGAAAAATAAAGATAGCTGAAAAAATTTCATAGCAAAAAGTTCATAGTAACTCTATTAGACACATATAGGAAGGTGGTCTCCATGTGAGTGATGTATAGCGTTCAATTCAAGTAAGATTTTCCTACTAGGGAGCAGCTGAAATGTCATAAAGTATTCCAATTGTAATGGCACACATGTCAGAGCAAGGAATACCATAGACCTTTAAATATTTTTATACTGTCATGGCAGCATGAGCTGAGAGTGGAACAGCAAAGATAAATTATCTCCTGTTTAGCTCTGCTTCTGCCATGAGCTGGGGACATATGGGCAGCACAGTTTCCAGGCAATAAAGAAACAGAGATTTGAGATTACTGTGTTCAGTCCCAAGAGACGGAGAGGAACATGAATCAATATTTGCTAACTCTCCTCTCCTTTCCTTCCAGATTGTCAGTTCTTCCAGTACAGCTCCACGCTTTTTTATTAAATCTCTTCCTCTTCACACTTGACCCAGGGAAACTTTCCTCCGGTAACCTATGTAGGAGGATTGGCAGTGAGAGAAGTGTTGGAAAGACAGTCTTTTTGTTTGCAGTTTTAGTGCCAGGGAAGCAACTGAAAGGAAAATTATTTCAAGGGTGAGTGTGTGCTTGCTGCTGAGTGAGAACAGTTCAGTGAGTTTGGGAACTGGTGGAGAACACTCAGTATACGCAATAACCACAGGTCACAGATACCAAATCCTTACAAGTCTGCTGAAATCAACTGTTGACTACATGCTCCCTGATGAAGTAATGCCTTAACACACAGGTGCATTCCAAGTGGTGTTAAATATACTTTATCTCTTCCTCTTTCATAGAATCACAAAATGTCCCAGGTTGGATGGGCTTCGAAAGGTCATGTGGTCCAATCTTGCATGGGAAAGAGAGCCAAGACAAGGTTTTGTAGCACCATGTTCAACTGTGTATTGAAAACCTCCAGCAATGAGGGCTCTACCACATCCATGGGAGATTGTTCCAGTGATCAATTGTTCTCACTGAAAAAAAATTCTTTCTGATAGGGACATGAAACTTGTCCCTGTGCAACTTGTAATGGCTGCTCTCTGTCTTCTCCATGTGTCTCGTCTTTGTAGTTGCCCTTTAACTACCATAGTACAGTGATGAAGTCCCCCCTAAGCCTTTTCTTCTCCCAGCATAGCAAATCCTTCAGTCTTTCCTCACAGTGCACGTTCTTCAGCCTTTTGACCAACTCCAAGACACTCCTTTGGACTCTATCTAGTCTGTCCACATCTTTCTCAAATTGTAGGCACCAAGCTGCATTCTTCATTCCAGGTGTGGCCTGACAAGTTCTGAGCAGAGTGGGATGATTCACTCTCTGCTCCTTCTAGCAATACCCCTGCAGATGCAGCCCAGGATCTGATTTACCCTTGTTGCTACAACAGTGCACTGCTGACTCTTGTTCATCCTGCACCAGGTCTCTTCAGCAAGGCTGGTTGTGCACCAAGGAAATCCTGACCTGTACTGGACTCTTTCAGTTTTTCATTCCAGCTGCAGGACTTCCCACTTTGTTAAATTCTTGCCAGTCCACTCTTCCAACTCTGTAAATGGTTCTTCTTTCTGTCTACCTTACCATGCAGTTTAGTGTCATCAGCAAACTAGGTAAGGGTGCTTTCTGTCTCAATGTCCAGGCCATTTTGGAAGATGTTGAACAGTGTGCGGCCCCATATCAACCCCTGAGGAATCCTACTTGTGACAGGCTGGTAAAAACCTTTGATCACCTTCTTATGTGTGCAGCCTGGGAGCAAATTTCCTACCCATCTCATTTGTATCTTGCTAGTTTGTCCAGGAGAAGGCATCAGGAAAATGTCAAATTGTTTTACTGAAGTCAAGTCTTTATTGTACCTCTGCCTTAATCAGCATTCAAACCTTATGGCATCCTAGATACAATGCAGCTCTTAACGTTTTTCACTTTTATCTTTCTGTTCTGCATGGAAAACCTGCAACTGTAAAGACTGGTGTTTTCTCATCTACCTTTAGCTTAAGGGTAAAGCATTGAGTCTATTTTGGTGTCTTTTATTAGCATAACTTTAAGTAAGTAGTGAATGTCTCAAACCTGAAGTGGAAATTTACCTTTGAACTGAAGGTAAGTGTTTTTACCTCTATGTCTTAGAGCTGTTGGGAGAAATAATTTCAAAAATAAACTTCTTCGTTCTGTGACATATTCTGCCTGCAGAAATCTGTCTTGCTTTTCACTCTGATTTTTACCCTGAAGTTGAAGGGTTTTGCCTTAGGTGTACAATCAATGCCCAACCTTTCTAATCATAGAATAAATGAGGCTGGAAGGGATGTCCAGTGGGCATCTAGTCCAAACCCTGCTTGAAGTAGGCCAGTTACACCAGGCTGGTAAAAGATTTACTGAGTTTTTGATATTTGCATGGTTGGAAATTCTCTGCTCTACTTCTTCAAATATTTTACCATGCTCACATGGCAAGAAATTTCTTCCTTGCTTGTAATTCATGGCCAAATATATGTAAGCTGCAGCAGCTGAACATATAATCCTGATTTTCACTTATATTTTAGTTTCCTCCTTTGCTACACTGTTTGCTTGGAAAAAATCTCAAAGGAAAAGATCTTACAGCTCACTAGCATCCACTCCATTGAAGCATTTCAATTCATGTGTGGGCTTTTCCCAATCCAATATAATGAGATGCTGCAACTGCCTTTAGAAGTATTTCTGTCTTGTGAAATAGCTACTAGCTACTTTTTGTCATGATGGAAAGAACTGTCTTTTTTAATATTCAAGAATCCATGCATTCACACAGATTCTAGCATCACAATGTAGTCTGTTGAAATTAGTCCAGGATATCCTGTTCAGATCATACATCTGTAAAAGTAAAAGAATAATTTAAATATATATATAGCTTTGCATGGCAAAAAGAGAACAAGTTTTTATTTCTTATTTTCATGGTTTATGCTGAGGATAAGTATCATCATGCAGACAGTCCACCCAGATCTGAGGTATTTAGGTTTCTTACTCTCTAGTCATCTTAGCACCTCAAACCCCAAGCTGTGTTCCAATATCCTCAGTATTTTTCTTTCACTGGAAGTGGAATTTAACCTGAGATCACCATTGCAAACAAATTTTCAAAAGGAGATTGGGGTCTCTTTTTTTTTGCTGACGTTGGGAAGCCCTTGTTGCACTCAAGACACAATCTCATAAGTGAGGAAAGCTATTATTTTCCAGAAGCACGAGAGAGGAAGTTTTGCTTTGCTTCAATTTGTGCCATGCTCCATCACATCATGCCACAGATGAGGCACTGCCTTGGCTACACTTCTTCCTTTTCCCCTTCCTTTAAATCAGTCTATGATCTCTCTTAACCCTTTCTTAAGCCTCTTATAAAACCTTTATCAGACATTAAACAGGACTCTCTGGAACATGAAGTCAAAAATGTTTCCATCCCTTATTTCTATCCTCTATGCACATGCACAGTACTTTCTACTTTGACACCTACTGCTTTGACAAAAGGAAATGTTTCATTTTTTACAATGTATATCTGGTATATCATTTTATGTCCTAAAAATGAGATCTACTAGAAGAAGATGAAATTTTAAAATAGGTAGATCTCTAAAACCTTCAAGTGCTCTGCAATTTTACTGCATTGTTTTTTCAGATAGAATGCTTTCCTGAATAGACTTCAGCAACCACAGATGGACAGTGTTTAAAGTAAACTTGAATGCAGTCCTATATTTTGAACATATTTTAATGCTGAAATTGAAATTGAAGAATTACCTCATTATCAACTTTGTTTATTTGTAGACTCTTTTATGGATCCCACCACCGTATGAACTCTGATCACCTCTCCGAAGTCATAAATACACTTGAGGTTATGAAATGATTACAGAGTTTATCAACTATTAAAATAGTTTTGTGGCTGAGTTAAGATCTAAATCTTCATTTTTGTCACTTCCTCTGTAACAAATTTCTGGTAACAGATCAGAGTGCTTTTCCAGCTGGCCACAGAAGAATCATTGCAAATTATGTATGTAAGAAATGGACTCCGGTTTTCAGTAATGCTGAATGTCTGCAGCTTCCATTAGCTTCAGCTGACAGTGAGGATGATATCTGCCTGAACATCAGGTTTTAAGACTAGACTTCCTCCAAACCCATGCAGATAACTGCAAGTTGGATAATCAGTGAACATCCATCTCATACGAAGCCTGTGAGTCTCACCCGACTGTGTCTATGTGCCTGTAAAGGGGGCCTAGGGTGACCAGCTTGGTTGCTGGCATTTTCACTGGAGTGGTCTAAAGTTAGATGAGATTAATTTCATTTTCTGTCCAAATTTAGCACTGAACAAGCAGAATCTGTAGCACACTTTCAGAGCTGCCGGTTGCAGAGAGATGGTGGAAGAGTTAAAATATTACTTTCCTGACTTTTTGTCCAATGAGAAGTAACACATTGTCCACAACTCCACCTCATTTACAATATGAAATCTTGAATTTGAATTCATCTCTGGTCCCCGATTGCTAACTTCTGTTACCCTTTCATAAGCACATCATATCTGTATTGTCCTATGAGGCAAACAGCAGGTCTTTTCAAGGTCAAACTGATGAGACCCATAGCCATTAGTTATAGGAAACCAAAAATAAAGATGGGCTGAATATAGCAAATAGGATTTATTTGGGTATCAACTATCACCTCAAAATAGCAGAAGGCATGGTTGCTGAGAGAAAGAGATACAAATATAGTTTAGAAACCTTATATAGTTTTATAAATAACTGGATAAACTTATATATAGACAGATATTAAAGAAGTTTGTCATTATAAGGACCTATCTCTGCTTCTCTCCATATAGAGAGGAACATCTGTGAGACAGCACACTAGTAGAGAGTAGTCATAAATTTTTTAGTGTCCTGTATCTGAAGCACTTTTATTGCTCATTAGAGTCCCGTGTATTAGTGATTAAAGTGGCCTTTCCAAATGAGGCACACTAGCTCTCCAAATTTCCACTGTCACAATGTGGTCAAGGAGCACTTCCCATACAGTACCTGCAGTCTGTGTGTGCATTGTCTCTATTTATCAGCACAATCTGATAGGTATTCCCATTTTGTAAACACATCTGAAACCTTGTGGTTTCCAAAAATAAAATTTATTTTATCTTTCTAGGTCAATGTTTTAAGTGTAGATTTCAGCTACAGAAGCTACACCAGGGACAACAACTTGGGTATAATGACAAACCTGTAATACCATGGTTGACATCAATAGTTGTATTTATATAAGCATAGTGTGCACCAAAATGAGAAAAGTAAAAGATTATTTGGAAAAATGTTTAATCAAAATATATTATTGTGCATTATGTGACATCCTACATTTTCTGAATTTAAGTAAAACTTACACGGTTTTATACAGTGTAATAATATAACATGACAACCTTCAAGGTTAGGCCTTAGAGAAATTTGCTTTAATAAAACTTTTTAAAACTCCAGTATTTAAAACATACCCTATTTTGCTAGAAATGTATTCAAACTGCCTAACAACATTGCTAATGCCATGTTTCTTCTCCATGGAGTTCCCTTATGGTAACCATAACTACTATTGTTGAATCTTTCAAACCATATTTGCAAACATAGACACCAATCATTCATTTTCATTCCTTTCATGCTCTGTTTATCAGAGAAAGTTTTTGTGACTTTTGTTTACTCACTATTCTTGAGTAATTCTTGAGTAATGGTTTGTGTTTGTACTGAATTAAGTGAAAGCACACAACCATATTTATAAGTGAATAAAAATATTTTGGCCATCTAAGATAAACTCATAAAAGTTTGTAATCCCACTAAAATGGATCAAAAATTACAGCCCTCAAATACCTTCTTTGGGACACCATTTGGAAAACAACAAAAACAACAGGCTACAAGGTGGAGAACTGACTAAACAATGTAAATACAGACTCTGAAATGTGACCAATTTTTTATTTCAGGGAGAAAAAGCACAATCAGGAGGCCAAATAAAATATTCACTGAAAAGCAAAGAATTAAGAAAATATTTTTTAAAGCATCCCAGAAGCAAAGAGTGCTAAACAAGCAGATAATCAAATGCGAATATTAACATCTTTCTATATATTGAATGTTCATAATGTACTTTCTATTAGGAAGAATGATCACCACACAATTACTCTTCACAAAATTTGTCATTTGACTGAAGGCTGAGACCAAGAAGAGTTTTACTGCTCCTAGAAATTTTTATAAACTGTTTAAAATAATAAACAAAACATGGAAAGAGAGGAAGTGAACGACTCATTTCCATGTTTGTAAATGCATCTGCTTACAGCATAGACAACAAAAATAACAGCTAACTTGACTTAGTGAAAACTGAAGGTCTATTTTCATGAATAAATATTTATCCACTATTGATGCTTCTAGCAAAAAATGTTTTCTTTTTTTTGCTCTGAATCAGAGCAGATCTAACCACCTTGGAGCTCACTAGTACAGCTGATATCTTAAAGGAAGTGAAACCAACACCAGCCTAAGGCCCTAAAATTTTTGTTAAATAGGGCTCCAAATGATTCTAGAAAGCAAATCTCAGATTAAAGCAAAACACATACATGTCAGCCTTCCTGGTTTTGTCTAGCTGTGAAAACAATGATGGGGACAATATTTTGTAATTTTAAATTAATGGAGATATCACTGGGCATTTGCACAAGACATGCAAAGCAGACATGAGTGACTGGAGCAACACTTGTAACAGGTGAATTACACTTTTTCTTCAGATGAATTTTTTCAAACATAAGTGAAGTGAAGTGGGAGTGGAGTATAAGTAGAGTGTGGTTTCCCAAACCCCACAGGCAACACCAGAAATCCTGGTATCCTGGGTAATGTATCCATTGTAAATGCAATACTCTTAAACTGTGATTTCAGTTCTTTCTAGGCCCCTTAGAGAAACTGGACAGTATCTAAAGGTTGATATCACAAATTTCATTTCCTATTCTCATAAACTATTTAATCATATAGTGCCTTCCATTAAACTTGGGAAAGGAAAAAAGGAAAAAGTCACTCTCCTGGCTCTATGACAACTACAGCTGTGAATCTTTCCCTTTGCATTTATTTAGGAAATAGAAAAACCAGGAGAGAATATCCTGACATTTTTAAATGTTAAAATATACTTTCATTTCACTTCCAAAGAGATATGAAATATTTCCATGTGCAGCATATGTATTTTAAAAGTGAGGCCACAGTCTGAAAGTCAAAAGAAGATTATTATGTGGGAAGCCTTACAGAGAGTTTGTCTAACAAATCTCCATATCCAAAATGGTACTCATCCCATTTTTACTTCTAGAAAAAGGACAGATTATAAAAATAACACATTACAACATGATAGCATCCACAGTATATGTTAAGAGGAACTTAAGAAATATGTTAATTAGGTGGAAGATGATATCTTGTAGTAATTAATATATTATTCTTTTTACAGTTTGTTTACATAGCATAGGATCATATTGAATATTTTATAAATAAAAACCAGTACATTTTTAGAGTATGACATAACTCCTTTCATTATACATCAGTGAAAAAATATTCAAATTTCTGTTGTGAATAACCACTGAGAAAGTTCTAGCTCACGGCTGATCTAAGAGCATTGCTTTTATTATGATTACTTAAGTTTTTCTGAGTAATCTGTTTTTCAAAAGGCAGCCTGGAGAAACATACTACATCTCATGTCTGGGAAACTAAGTTTCTGAATAGATTGACTCAAAAAAAATCCAAGGTCTCTAATTCAGTCCAATGTTTCTTTTTCTGTGCAAGATAATTCTTTTCTCTTTATCCTGTGAAGAAAACACTGAAGTGGTTCTTCCAGGTCACTCTATGAAGGGTATGATGTCAGTTATGTAAAGTTTACTCCTTTTTCTTGCAGGACAAGAATCTAAGCTTTGGAAGCATAGAGGCATATATGAGGGGAACCTGCCACTTCTTGCACACAGTGATAACAGGAATAAAAGGGAATTACTTCTGTGGTTTGTGAAGATATTATTTTCCATATTTAGCTGTTCCATGTTTAGCAGGGTAAGACACAACCTTTTGGGATTTTTCAGTCCTTTATTTTACTGATTACAATGGTGTTGCATTGCATAGAACAGAAACTACCCTGAGTTAGAATTGTATCACCTGATGCAGGTGCAGTGACAGAGGAAATATTAGGCTCAATGAGATAGTAAAACCCAAAAAGCAAAGTAAATAACTGAGAGATTAGTGGTTCTGAGCCCCATACTGCTGCCATCCCAATGATCTCCAGCTCTGTTGCTTACAGTTAACTTTCCTGTATTAGAAACATATACACATTGCAGTATAAGGGTATAGGTGAGTGCTTTTTAGAATTACATCCTGGGCTAAGGAAAAGTTAATTCATTCTTTTAAAATGAAATACCATATGTTCAGAGCCAAGATATGTAGGCCGCTCCAAAGATTTTATCCCTTGTCAAGGCAAGAATGGGAAATTGTAATGGATTTTTGTTCAGATGAGAGCTGATTTTATAACCTATCCCATTAAATGGCATTACATTCACATGACCTGACTTTACATAACAGAGTTATCATAACACAACTGACTGAACACAGAACCTGCATTTTGCAGTAGCAGATGATATTTAGACCATCATTATTAACTGTTCTGTGCAGAATTTTTTCCTGCTTCAGTGAAATAGAGTCTTCTTTCCTTTTAAATCACATTAAAATAAACTGATTGCTTATTTGTATAGCTATGTACCAAAATTACCCTTTAATTAAAATCATGCTGAGACTGTCACCCAAAGAGCACTGTTACAATCCTAGTTGCAGCTGGGTTTTTAGTAAATAAGGTCTTTGAATTCATCTGTCAGTACCACCTAATAATTGCCTAATGAGTTAGCCAATTACAAGATAGGACAAACGTACAGGTTTTGGATATATCATGTTCCTGCATATTTTGTTAAGACTGGTGAGTAGAAAGGAGAGAGGGACCCATATCAGCCTGTGAGATTTGCCCTGCTAAAGCCTTGTGAGCTTTCCATCACAAGATAAGTCACTCTGTTTATGGTGGGTCTAAACCTGCCATTGCTAGTTGTGCTCTGGCCTAGTGTGATTCATGAGAAGCCTGACTTCTCCCATCCTGCTGCTCTAACTGAATCTCCTAACATGTTCTTTCATTTTAAGGTTTTGTTTAGGAAGGAGGAACAGATTTTACTACTTTTGTCAAAGAAGCTTTTGTCTAATTTTTTCAATTTTTTTTCAGATGTTTCTTTTTAGGTTTTGAATTGTTCAGAGCCCCTCAGACTCTGCTCCAACTGATTGATGGCAGTGGCAGAATATCTTTTGGTGCCCATGGGAGCTGAACTGGACCAGCCTTGTATCTTTTCCACATGCTTAAAGTTTTTTAGGTTTCTCTGGCCAAGAATGTTGTATTACTCTGCACAGCTTAGTTCTGTTAATATAGAAAGTAAATATATGTGATTATTTAAAATTAAGAATAAAATGGATTTTTCCTACCTCACTTTTTTGAGGCAATGCCAAGGCTAATATTTCATTCTGAATGCCTAAACAGTTCTGTGCAGGATCCATACAGTGAGTTGGACAGTACAAGATGTTAATTTCTTATCACTGAAGCATAAGATTATTAATAGGTGCTGAACATGATGGCTGACAGAGAACACTGGCCACAGCCAGAGAGCGTGAAAGTCCTTTCAGAGACAAAATGTTTTAGCAAATATCCTTACTAAGCACAAAAGAATACTGAAGTGAAATAGAGTCTGTGTTGTGCTGTGAAGTCAGTGGGAAATTGACATTTTGGTGTAAAGACTAAATCTTCTGTTTTTCTCATGTTATATGCCTAAACACATATCAGTTTGAAGGTTTGCTTAATCTATATGTTAATATAAATTGCCAGTAGCCACTTTGATCAAATAAACTGCTTTTGTTTCTCATAGTTGGTTTTGGATTAACATCCACTGACTTGGAAATAGCCACCTAAAGTCTTGGAAAGAACAAGTCAGACCAAGAGATTGCATTCATGTGCTGCTTCTCCCTATTGTTTAAAAAGCCCTACAAGACAACACATTAAATCAACACAAAACAAACAAAAACACCAAAACAAAACAATAAAAGTGACCAAAACAAAAAGCAAGCAAGGAAACAAACAAACAAAAAATCAAACAAAACAAACAAACAAAAAAAAACCAAAAAACAAAAAAACAAACAAAAAACAACAGAAGGACATTGTAAAAGCCAGTCAGGTCATTTGATACTACATGCTATCATTTCTTCCTTTTCTGGCCAAGCATAAATAATCTTGTGAATTTGGAGTTTAGACAGCCCAAGTTGTCTAACAAAAGCACAGTTACTCATGAATAATTTGGATTTCAATGTGTATGTGAGGAAAATGGCTCAACACAAAGCTTTTTGTATTAAAGCCATCTGTGATTCAACATCATCACACATGATATGGGGTCATTGTGTGAAAGCAGTAGTGCATGAACAGCCATGGAAATGGCGTATGAAAAGCCACTTAATGCCATACACAGTTCCTGGAAATGGTAATGATGTGGGGTTTGAGGAACAGCGATGCACTTACAAATCTTGCTGGTTTTAAAATTAGCTGTCTTTTCCATGCTCAATATAGTTGTATGTGAAATTTTGATGCATGGAAATGACGTTATTAGCACGAGTTTTTTACTTGGGTATGTGAGTCATGCAGCTTTTCCAAAAGAGAGCAATGAAATGCTGATAACACACCAATGTGCATTCTGTATGTGTGATATGTATTCCAGAAAAGCATTTCTTTGAGGTATGG
This sequence comes from Calcarius lapponicus, assembly GCA_039654755.1. NCBI lineage: Eukaryota > Metazoa > Chordata > Aves > Passeriformes > Fringillidae > Calcarius > Calcarius lapponicus. The sequence continues at coordinate 43,908,635 of CM077463.1, read as the reverse complement.
TAGAGTGCCCTTAAGAATTATGTTGTATAATCTTTTCTTACCTGTGTCTGCCCATCAGATTTTTTAAATGAATATTGGAGTCCATTATAATGAAATATAAAACTCATAGATTTCAAAAGCTCCACATTTTATCCTTCAAATTCCCAAGCATTGCAAAGTGGAGATATACACACATTTGAAACCTAAAATAGATTTTATGCACAAAAAGAATGATTTGCATATAAATAAATATTGTCTTCTTCTCCCATAGCCTTTTACACATGAATTTTAAGAACTTTGCAAGTCTGAATAAATATATTCATGAAAGTTTGACTGCAGATTATATAAAGATTCCTCCATTTTGACATAAATCAAATTAATCCTCTTTGAATCTTCACTGAAATGATGATGCTAGGCTAAATAAATCTCTTTGAATTCTCATTAACTGTTAGTACAGCTGATTCTTTGACTGGTTCATTAGCATGCTTGGTGGCATATGCTCAAAAAGAAGAAGAAGAAAAAAGAACCCTACAATTTAATGCAAAATAGAACAAAGCTGTAGATTTCAGTCTTTGTCTTGTATACACTGTAAGGTACATGGAGCAATGATCTAACTTAAGCATTGCATGAGATTCTTCTGAATTGCCATTCAAATCTTTTCCTAACTTTGACAAAGTATAAATTAATTACGCAGCTGCATATAGATTTTCATCTGTCAAACTCATCTAAGACTATGGAGACAAAAAGTGGTGATATATCCACAGTATAACACTGACAAATAGATATCAGTAACTTAAGTTTGCTACTTTGCAGTAGAAGAGCATAATTCAGCTTTAATGGTTTTAGAAACAAAAGGAAAAGTTATGTCTTTATTCCATGAACATCTAAGTGAGATAATTTTACATTGCAGCTCTGAAGACTGGGAAATTCTCATCCAACTCCCTGTCAGTCATACAGATATGCTCAAACTACTACCTACTAAAGAAAACACATAATATGAATAAAAGGCTACTATATGTAATAATCAATTATCCACTGAGAAGCTATGTTATTTAGATTAATTTTCATGGTACTTGGCAGAATTCAGAAGAAAGGAATGCACAAGATCACAATGAAAATGGAGCAATCAGCAGCCATTTTCCACATTGCATGTCAGCAGCAGATCTGCACAAAGGTTTCTGCATTCTGTTTCCATGATCTAATATTGCACCACAGAATGAGTTCAGTTCCTTGGCTTGTGGCAAAGGTGGGTGGGATTTCCAAGAGGTCTCTATTTACATAAAGTCCCTGCACAGCCGGACTGAGCATCTGTGATTGAATGTGATGGGGTGCACCACACCAGGCATAGCCACAGGCATCAAACTGCCTGAATAGCCTTTTAGAAGAACAGGATACTGCATTATTTAATCTATCATTAATAAGTTCCACTTTAAGCATAATGCCTGCTGTCATGTTTCTTGACTTTCATGAGCTAATCCAAGTTGCTGCTTCTTATTATATAACTGTACTTCAATGCAATCCTAAAGACTGCTTCAGGATGCCTCTTGCAGATTCCCATTATTTATGTATTGTCACAGAAAACCACTTCAAAGGCATGTCTAGGTGTAGGGATGACCTAATATTTATCAGGTCCTCCCAGCTCAAATAGAGGAAAACTATTCATTGTTGGGATTCCTTCATTGTAAAGGCAAACCCATAAAATCCACATGGCAAATAACCTTGTGTTGTTTCTATTAATAGTATCTTGGAGAACAGCTATGGCTTTATGCTATTTACACTTTGTGATAACCAAAAGTCTCCTTGTTCTCCCTGCTCCTAGAGCGATGCCCAGAGTGATCTCTGCCAGAGATGGAGTTCAGCTCCCTTTCCTTGTGGGTGCCCACGTTCTTGCCTGGTTCCCTCTGTCCATTCAGATCAGTGCCCATACTTCAAATACTTTTCATGCAAGCTACAATGCTAACTGAGATGAAAAGCCCAGGATAATGGAATAAATGCTTTATTTCACAGCCTTTTTCAATCTAAACACACTCTGAAAGTTATACACTGAGAAGTTGACTTTCTTTTCCTCTTTCCTTTGTATCCTTACCTCAGGAAGAAGTGAAGAACAGCAGCCACACTGAAGAGAAGTGAGAGCAGTGTACCAAGCCCTGTGGAAACAGAAAGGAAGCAGTAGATCATTTCAACGAGAGCAGTATGTCTTGGCGTTGTTCCTTGACACCACCCCCGCCATCCCAGCCTCCTCTGCCCCTCCCACACTCACACATCTAAAAAGCAGATGGAAAATATTCTGCCAGGAGACATTGAAATACAGCGTTAGAAAGTTACTCTCATAAGGCTGGAGAAAGTGATGGAGAACTCTGGCAGGCAAGTTAAATTATTCATAGTCAGTGGCATTTTGGAAGGAAAAGCGGGAAGGGAATAGGAGACTGAAGGATGTTATAGGGATTGTACAAGAACCATCTGGGATATTGGAAAAAGATGCACTTCATCTTGTTAAACTTCAGAGAGAGACCAGTGAGGCTAATTCTGAGTTCAGGAGAAATTACCAGTATTCCCAGTTTGTTTTTAGAGCTGAGCATACTCTAGTGCTACCACAATATGAGTCCATGCCACCAAATCTCTTCCCTCAAACTTCACTCTAATGGCACTGAGCAATGACACTCAGATCCTGAAGTTACTGTAATTTCCTCATCTACTGTGTCACTTGGTACACACACTAGTCTCATTTGGATTTTAAGGTGTGACATGGAGATGAGATGATTATTGGAGTCATTCTCAGTGTTAAACTTTTATTTAAATTTTATTTCCCAATTACATGTTCTCTTATGTCTCTGAAAGACTGCAGAACATGTTCTCACAAGAACTAAGGTACTCTACATTCAATTTAAACAGGTACCTTTCTTGATATGTCTCACTAAGAAAATATGTATGGCATATCACAAAGTAACAACAATTAGAAAGTAACTCGGTTCAACCCCCGAATTCTTGCATGGGGATAGAAGGAAGGAGAGGAAAAAAGAACCATGTGTGAGAGCAGACCCTGCAACCAGTGTTTTTATGAACATGTTAAGATGATGTGATGAACACAGGAGTTCAACTTGGAGAAGATATTTTTTATTTCTGTTTCTTCTTCTGAGTTTAGGCTTATGACGTTGACAAACATCATCTAATTCATTTTCCCTTCATGGGTCTATCCCACCATGTCTTTGTACCAAAGGTAATAGAGACCAGATGGAATTGCCCACTTGAATATATGGATGTGCATAGTACATGCATGTATACACACAGACACATCAATTTAACCCCCAAAAAATAATCTTATCAACTTCCAGAACTTCATCAAGATAATCTTGTATTTAGATTTGAATGTATATATCAAACTCTTCAGAAATGTTGGCAAGCATTTTGTCGCCTCTGTTCCCCAAAATGATATAGTACAGTCTGCTATGGTGTCTGCACTTGTCCAACCCATGGAAATGAAGAAGCTGACATATATTGCAGAAATATTCCAAGCACTGTCATTTTCCTGTCCTCACAAACTTATATTGCTGGAAACCAGCTTTTTTTGTTGGAATTTGCAAATAAACTAGCACCTGCCACAGCAATCTAATGACCTGAAGGAATTCTTACACAATCAATCCTTTTGACTTTTATTGTAGCAATCAGTGAAGTGTTTCAGTATCCTGTGGCATATTAGTCTAATGTTCTTTTCAGCATGCAGATTATTTAGACCAGAGATCATGGTTTTGGTTATAAATCACATAATAAACTTGGAATACAACTGGAAAAATATAATGAAAAAAACAATAACTAACATGAAGCACCAGAAAGAATGAGTAAGGAAAAGATAAATGGTTGTCAGTAGGAATATTAGGCATGTGTGCCCATGTGTAAATAAACACCAAGCAGATTGCTTGTTTAAACATTCTTTATTTTTCTTGAGTTTTTGCCTGATGGGGACTGAATTTCTCTCAAGAGGGATGTAATGAATGTATTTGGCATAGCTGTGTTACCTGCTTGGGGTAGTCCTTCCACAAGAAAACCATTCCAATTATCATTCCAAAATGATGCTCCTTTAAAACAAATATGAATAGCATTTTCATTCTGAATTCAAACAAATCTTTGCAAAGAGAAATCTGAGCAGAATCTCTTATTAAAAAAAGAAAAAAACAAACAAAAAACCCCTAGTTATTTCACAAGAATAATGATTTCTTAACATAAAAGTTCTCTTTTCTTTACCCCAAAACTGTAGTTTCTTGAGGTGGAGAAAAACAAACAAACAAACAAACAAAAAACATTTTACACTGAAAAACCACAAAGGACTGCAAGGATTTCAAGGAAGAGTAAGTTTATGAAGTGAATGTATCTAGAAAGTAATATTGGGACCCAAGTTACCCAATAATCTTTTTGGATGAGTACCTGAGGAATTAAAATTAGTCATTGCTTAATTTACTACCAAAATATGAAATGCACGCCTGTCCATTCTACTAAAACAGCTTTAGCACTCACAAATATAAAAAGACGTGTAGCATGCAAACCCCTTTTACAGTTGAAATTAAAGATAATATTGTTTGACTGGCAGAATATATTTATAAACCCTATTAATTCTTAATCTGTGCGCACATCTAGTGTCCTTATCCAGCATTCCATGCAGTCTGCCCATGGTGTCTTTGTGCCAGAGCCATTCACCTGCCATTCATTCCTCCAGAGAACATTGCAGACTCAATCTTTCAACAAGTTTATTATTTTATTTTCTTGTCCCCAAAATGTAATTTTCAGCTAAATAACACAAGTGGCTTACTATGTTTGCAGCAACATTATCTTGCATGGAGTAAATAGAAACTCTGGGGTAGATTGCCTAGCTGAAATCCTTCAATGGAAGTTAAAAATGTCATTTAAAGGGGCAAAGTCGGGCTTTTGCTTTCTGCTTCCCAAATCTAGCTGTTTGCCAAATTTTCTCCAGGTGGAATAAGAAGAGAATATTCTGCCAATTTGTTTCAGGGAGACAGGCCTCTGAGGATGACCCCTGGTCAAGAGAAATCAAGACCTTGGGTTGAAGGAAAAAGCTTTCTTGGGGAAAAAATAAAGACAGGGTACCCACAGCAGGTGTTTGCATTAGATGCTGAGAGGGTGTCTCTGCGTCAACATCTCCTCCCATTCCAAGAGTTCTCACAAGCACAAAGCAAGGGAATAGTGCTGGAGTTGGTTTTGTGTCCTGTGTGCAGTGTAGCCATCAGAGCAGCACTATGTTTGACTGCACTGCCAAGAGAACAGCCCCAGAGCCAACCTGACAACCTTCATTTTGATGATAGCAGGTGTGCTAGAAGGGCAAAAGAGTGAGAACTTTGGGCTCATCTGGATGTCTCTCTGCCTTGTAGGAGTGGAGAGTGAGAGAGAACATTTTCCTGGTCTTTATAAGGATTATTCCTTCCTCTCTCATTCAAATGTTTCCTCTGTTGAAAGAACTCTGAGGTGAGAAATAGCTGAGACCACAACAGGGTGTGATTCTGGATGCTGAAGCATGTTGCTGCTGCCTCTTATGGTAAAGATTTTGTTTGGGAATTTGAATGATATTGAGGCTTATTGCCTGGAGCAGGATTTAGGCTCTTCCAGGCTGGACACACAGGGTGAAGCTTGTCGGGATTTTTATCATTAAAGTGAGTGAGGCTCAGCAGCTTCCTGATGAGGGAATGTAAATCTTCTGTTTCTAGAGTCAGAGGAAAGTAATAATATGGAGACAATGCTGAAGAAGGCAAGGAACTTAAATCCCAGAACATGTTCGCAAAAATGGATTTCAAACTATCACTGTCACATATAGTTCTGAGAGTTCATACGGCACAAAACTCAGCTTTCCCAGGTTAATGCATATATATGTGTAGAGAAAGAATTTTAAGTAGTTTATTTGCTAAAAATAGACAAACCTTTAAATATTTCCTCCTAAATATGATGAAAAAACCCACTAAGTTTGATTAGGCAATCCTGCCTAAGCTCAGCAGTACTTAAGATTCTCTATGTATAAAACAAATCACAAAATAATCAAGGCTGAAGAGGACCACTGGAGTACTCTAGTTCAAGATCTTACTCAAAGCAGGGTCAGTTCTGAGATCACAACAGGTTGCTGAGGCCTTCCTTCAGCTGGATCTTGAAACCTTCAGTGTGAGTGAGGAGCTTCCCTCAGACACTGTCCACCTGGAGAAATAGCTTCTCCCTGTATCTAGCCTGAAACTCTTCTGTTTCAATTTATGCCTCTTCCCCTGCCTTGCAAGTCTGTGAAGGGCCCAGCTCCACCTTCTTGATTACCTGCTTATAGATATACAGGGGAGACATTCTTCTCCAGGTTAATCAAGCCCTTCAGCCTCCCCTCTGTATTTTTTTCCAGTAAGTAAGCATTTCTGAGACTTCTGTGCCCTAATAAACATCATCAGAATTGACCTGTGTGATCAGAAATCATTAAAGGGAGCCAGCAAAAAAAAAGTTCAGATGAGCAGAATGGGACAAATCTTTTTAGAAATCTAGCTTGCAGAATAAAAAAGAGGGAATAAAAAGGATCTTCTCTGGCTAACATTGCAAGGCTATTCAAAAGAGATGAATCAGATCAGATCTGAAGCTTCTAAAAATTCTGGGCAGTGCTTAAGAAGCACCATGAAAAGAGAAAAAAAGCAAAACAGCATGTCAAAACAGAGCTATGGGAATATAATCTGCTGGACCCCGAAGCAGTCATTTTGATAAAAGCCCAACTAAAAATGTTTTCATGGAAGCTAACTTTAGCGTAGTGAGGATAATCACCTCTGCAGTCACCAGAGAGAAACAGGATCACATAATGGTCCTGCATGCTTCACTGCTCCTGCCCAGGCTATAGAAGCAGTCTGGTGACATGAGCCTGAGCAGGCTAAGTCAGCCTTCATGAATGCCCTACAAAAAGTCTGTCTGCGCAGTTATGATGTTAGGTAAGCTGCATCCACTGACAGCAGATTTTCCTGGCAGCCCAGTGTGCTGAAAACCATTGGCAGCAGAAGATCTTGCTTTAGCAGAGCTCCTTCCTTTCACAAGCGCTGAGTTCGGGTGCCTGTGACGGCCCCATTTCTTTTCCCCGTCTCAAACATGTGTGAAGTGGATTGCGGGTAGGAGAAGCTGTGTTGCAGGTATCTCCTCCCACATGCAGCTATTTGGAGCAGACTGTGGAGAGAGCATAGGCACCATTTTGAGATGAGGAAGAAAGCAAATGAAAAGCAGATTGCCCAGACCTGTTATATCACACACCAGGCAACTGAGGCAGTGCCCAGGTATCATTTGAGAAATCCCTGGCGCCTTGTCAGATGTGCTCCTTTTTGGTACTGCAGCTTCATATAAAAGCTCTGACAGTACAGGCAAAGCAACTTGATGTCAAATAAAAACTAAATGGACTCGCAGCAGCACCAGCAGCAGGTCTTTCATCAGTGTCAGCGTACAAACAGTATTTTAATGAGTTCAGACATGCCTTGGCTTTTCTACAGCAGTATTGACTGAACTTCTCTTTTAATCAAATAGATGCAATATACAGAGAGAATTAGTTTCATGTAAAGCCTTGAACAAACACCAAAGAAATCCTCCTACCTTAGCCCTCACAATCATTCTGATAAACTGGCTGTTCTTTTCTTATTAAACAGATAAAGCTTTCAAACACTTCACAGTCATTCTTCCTTTAGTGGCAAAGGATTTCATGTGCCGCTGTTACTTCAATGTTGATAATACAGTAGAGTTAGCCTTATTTACTGTCTTTGATATTCAGTTACTTTCTCCTGGCTGTCTTTGGAGGACCTGAGTGCACTTCTAGGAGGTAGGCAGGTGCATATAGGTAAGTAGATATATACAGTGAAAGAGATTAGTCAAAGGATTTCAGTTTTTTAGAGAGGAAAGGAATATTATCCATGACAAATGCAAATACACATGTGTACATCTGAGTGTGGTTTGTGCATCACAGATTTGATTCAGTCACACCTCCTGTTCTTGAAATAGTTTCTTTCCTGATGGGTCACTTACAACTGTTTATATGCTTAAAACGCTCTTTTGCAAGTTGCTTGGGTTTTTTTAAGTGCAGCTTGGGGCATATTTGGATTTTTTATGGCATTGAAACAACATCCTTCAGCTGAATCAGTCCATACCCGTGGAGGTCTTTGCCGGTTCACTCATACACTTGTACACTGCGCTCTTCCTGAGTCGTTTAGTCGTGTGACGTCAACTCCCTGGAGGCTAACAATGTCATTTTCATTACCAGACAAAGACAGTTAGGTAATTTTGTCAGATGGGAGTGCAGATATTGACCTGAACTAATGTATTCTTATTTCCCAGAGAGAGATGCTTATTGTAGCAATGTGACATAGCAGGGTTTGCTAATATTAATCTAAAGGCGGTGTTCCTTTTTAGCAGAGAAAAGCTTTTACATTCACATTCAATTTCATCACTTGACATATCTCTGGTCTACTTGCTAGACTTGAGATTCTTTGGCTGTTTAAAGACAAGTACAAGGTCTTTGTATGTGCCTGTGAAATATTTTTGGCAACTTCTAATTTGCACATCTCTTGACCCTGCAGAGAAAATTGCCAAGCCTGTTCAAAAGGCTTGCTTTCTTCAGGACAGCCTAAGAAAAAATACCTTTAGGGGAAGGAGACTCGTAACAGTGATCACATCTGATGTATCTTGTGACAACACACTATACATATCTTACTCTGTTTTTCATTGTTGGCTGCTGGCAATGAACTTGGAATAAAAAGTCTTTGCCTTAAAGAAATTGTTATTTGCACATTTTATTGCAATTTCCTTGAAAAGCAGATATATGCTGTGCATATAATAAGCATTACATAAACAGATTGTAGAAACAGGCACACTTTATAGTCCTTCTGGGGCATTTTATAATTATTATAACAAATGCAAATATATGCCAGAAGAACAACTCCTCCTTATGAATGTATGATGAAATTGCTGTCAGTAGAAAACTGGTTAATAAATACTAGAGTGTAACCATTTAGTGATGCAGTCAGGGATTTTGTGCAATATGCTAAAATATAAACTTTGGTACATAAATACAAATTACTACTTGCACACTGCAATGATTCTGATTTATGTTGAAGTCCAAATCATATAACACTCCCTCCAGATGTTAAGAAAGCAAAACTAGACAGCCCTGAAAAGGCAATCAGCCTTCCCTGAGACATGTAGCTTTGACAGTGCTATCATCCTCTACTAGCTATGGTGGAAAAATAACCACAGCAACTGCTCCAGACAAGTAGGCATTGCTGTAACTGGAAAACACGAGTTTCCAAACACCAATAAACTTGTTATGATTCCATGACAGTCTTCAATACCAAAACATTCTAGTTGTAATGCCATATTCTCCATTTGCAGTGTGAAGCCTTGAGAAAGCCAAGGATTTAACAAAAAAATCAAACCATTTTATTTCTGTTTCAGCCACTACCAATCTGTGTAAATGCATATAAGATATAATCTGGCAGTAAGCATTACAGGCAGAAGACAATTAAAAATAAACTATCTGTAAATAGAATATTGCCTCAAGTCATCGAGCTCTATTTCTTTTATTGAAATGCTGTGTAATGAAAAGTACATGCAAAGTACATTTTCAAAAGAAGGGTTACTGGGTTTACTTTTCTTTGTCCAGAAAACTTCAGAAGTAAAGCTGTAAATCAATGGGTGACTTAATATTTACAAGGTACATGGTATATCCTCCAGAGGCTAGACCACAAATGTCTTTTCATCCCAAGCATAGCAAGAAAAACCATGAAGCCACAGACACTTTGCCTGAGCCTGCCCTTCTGCCCAAAAGTAAGTTTTATCCTAGCAAAAAGGGCTAAGGACCCTTGCTGAATTGTATCTGTTCCCAACAGTTGTGCTGCCTCAAATTTAGAGGCCAAATCTGAGGATTTTTCTTAACAAGTTGCTTCCTCCAACTTAACAAAAGGGATGTTTTACATGGCAAAGGGGACTAACACATTTGTTCAACAGAAAAAATAAAACCTGCTGCAGCTGCTGACAGATAGGTTGCAATAGGTTCACATCTCCAAATCAATGTACCTTCATACCACGTGGAGTGTTATGTTTAATAATCAAAGCTAGGATAACAGCATCACTCTGGGTTTGGAACTTTTAGAAAAACTTTCTATGACTATTAACTGCATAGCACTTTCCTGAAAAACTCTGTCTGAACACTACTGTAAATTTTAATACCACATTTCATGCTACTCTATTCTACAGTCTTTTGCCTTACTTTTTCCCAGCTGTAACAACACTGTACTTTTTGTAACCAACAATGATGCCAACAGCAATGAATCTTCAGTATATTTTCAGTATATTTATTAGCCTTGTAGAGGCTTAACTTGATATTTGAAAGTAAGAAAAGTTTTACTTTTTGGGGGTGGTTTTTGTGGGGTTTTTTTTGTTTTGTTTTCTTTTTTTTTTTTTTCTTTTTTTGTAGTTAATACAGAAACCATAATTGATGATTGTGGAGCTGAGCTTCTGCAGCATTCTACAATTGATTCGATATTAAACTGGCAAAATAAGAAGATAATGTCACCAGCATTTACAGATTTGGTGGCAAAATACTTGGCACTTCATCCCACTTGTGTTTCATTCGACAGAATTTGCTAAAATGGCTTTGTTTATGGCAAAAGCTGGTAGAGTGATTTGGTTTAACTAAAACAAATTCACACTCTGTACCTTAGCCTTTAATATGATTAAAGATAATTATATTCTTCCTTTTCTTTTGCTCCAGGATGTCAGGAAACCCCACAAGATATCATTTTTACCTTTAAATATTTGCATCTAAAGAACAAAGTAGTATATATTGCAGTTAAATTTCCTGTCCTATTAACCAAGTGGGCAAAATGGTCATTGAAAAAAAGAAAACTCTTTCACTGCTGTGAAATTGATAGACTATTTTATCCCATTTTTTCCTCAGGTTAGAATAAGAAAAGAAGGTGTCAGCATGCTATTATTTCTTTGGAGGTAGTATTTCAATAACTGCCAATATAAGATTAAAAAATATATCCATACATGTATGTGTATATTCACTCAATAAACCCTGCTGGGTTTTGACCAAAATTGCTGTTCGCACAGAATTGGAGTCTCACAAAATATGGTGTGTGATTAAACCTCTATAAACCATGCAATAAAAAGTGAGGCTAGTGTTAACTTTCATTTTGGAAATCTATGTATACTGATGCTTCCCTGAAGATGGAAATTGTCACCTAGATCTATAGTCTGGCAGTTAAAAAAGCTCTAACACTGCTCTGCTGGAGTGTCAGACCCTTCCTTGGGGAGTTGGTTCAGGCTACCTCCATCTGTTACCTCTCAGCATCTTTGGATCTGTGGAACCCAGCTGAAAACTGCATTTTGAGCAGAAGCAACAGCGCAGGGCTGTTATAGAGGGAGTGGGGATATAGCTACATGGCCTTTTGCAGGCTGACTCTTCCTACACTCACGCTGACTGACTGGATACCAGCTGTTTTCCAAAAGCCACACATCCACGGTTGCTGCTGCAGCTGCTGGAGTCAAGGAGACACATAGCTTTGAGTGATCCTAGTGCAGGGACAAGACATTCTTAAACACCTCAAGGCATCAATGTGTACTTTCTGGATGAATATTAAAAACACCTCTGGAACAGCAAGTCAGTGCCAATTCAGCTTTGGGGCACCTAATTTTCTCTTATTTACCAACACAGCATTTTTGAACCATACCTGTTATCTACACTGACTCCTTTTTGTTGCCTACTTGTGTCTGCCAGCCATACAATTCTCTGGCTCTGAATTAGCCCACTTTTCCTCCCTTACCATCTATGTGCAGCTCCTAGTTGCTTTTCCTAAGCTCCTTTCCCGTGCTCTCCCCTTTGCTAATGAACAGGTATCACCAATGTGGCACTTTACAACAGAAAAAGGAGGGGGAGAGGAAGGAAGAAACTTGAGTGGCATCAATTTAATTAAAGTTAAAATAGGTAAGTGGAAATCTTTATTGACAGTGAAAGAATTTAGGGGAGCAAGGATAGGGAATCACAAGAAGAAAAGCGTTGTGTGATACAGGATTAGGACATGTCTGTGTTATCTTCTTGTTCAGCTACAGTTTCAGAGTCATATCGAAATTTTTGATCCTCTCCAGGCATCATAATCATTCACTATGTTACAAGAGTTTTCAGATGTTCAAATAAATAGTACAGCGGTAGAATCCAACTATGAGATTATTGTGGGTATTTAAGAATGATTATCTAAGAGAAACACCCCCAGGTGTGATTCCCCTCCCTCTGTTCTGCCTCTGCTTGTACAGTTGAAAGCACCCTCTTCACTGCTGTCCACCAAACATTGTCTTCTTAGCATTGGTTCCTCCACGAAGCTTTTAATGGATGAACTAACTCAAACCTTTAAAGAATAATCAGAAGCCTAAAAAAAAACTTAAAATCAGTGAGCCTGAAACTTTTTTAAACATGTGAACAAGAATTTTTTTTTTAAATTCTTGGCCTGTCCCTTACTTTTCATTATTATTTTACTTTACAGAATTTGTTTGCTATTCTCAGCTTCCAAAAGCAAACATTTCAATTACCATTCATATTTTTATTTTTGGGTTATTTCCTTATCTCCCTAGTTGTTCTGCTTCCCTTATTTCTGTGCAATGTGATTGCACATAGATTTGTATAATTCATTTTTATTTCCTTCCTTTTCTGTTTTTTGTATTCTTCATTTTGCTGCTTCACTGCACTTTTCATCTTTCAGTCTTCTAGACTATTTCCACTGCCATTTGTTTTTTGTTTTATTATTTGTCTTCACTGTTGTTACTTTTAAAATTTTTATTCCTCTTTATTGTGAGTCTTTATGTATGTGTTTGTTTTCTTCTTTCTTGCCTTTACTGTCTCTTCTTGTCATGCTTGCAACAAGAATTGTTTGTACATAAAATACTTCTAACAAAATATTGTAAAAAGTTGCCAGCAGCATTTTGTCTGATCAAAGTGTCAAAAAATTAAAAATAAGCACTCTAGACTGTGTTAGGTGCTTAACTAAGATCCACAGCTCTTATACAAGAAGGCTGATTTTTTTAAAGCCAATGTTCCTTTTCCTGATTCTAGTATCAACTGTGTGGGGAAGAGGGATGTGGAAAGACTTGCCTCATTTAATTTTATATGTTTCAGGACAGTGGTTTAAATTTAGTTGACTTTTATTTGTTTCAAGAAGCTGATACAGGAGAGACACAAGAGTTTTTCACGACTGTGAGAACCAGATGAATGAAGAGGGTTTAGCATGGTTGGGTAACCAGAAGCACTGATTCCAGAATTTTGGTTCTTAAGATACTGCTGTAGAGTTGGAGAGGAATCCAAAGGGGAGAGGTAATCCAAAGAGGAGATAGCCTCACTGTTTGGAATGAACTTTTCCATTTGATGCTGAAATGACATACTATTTGTGCTTCAGCTCAGTGTGCAAGTTGGATTGCTATTCTTCTAGGGTAGAAACTTATTCTTGTGTACAAGAACAGTCAATACTCACTCTGAGTAAATCAACCACAGTATTTACAACAGTATAGCCCTTTGACCAGCTTTAATTTTCACACTTGAGGTTTTCAGTTGCTAAATCTGATTATTATTGTGTTAGCTTTAGTACATTGTGATGCTGTCAACTGAAGTTATAAATGTGTTATAAAAGAGCTTCTGCTTCCTGGGAAACTTATCTTTTCAATATTGGATCATAATTTACCAGAAAAAAGGCAGACAATTTCAAATTTTCTTGAAAGCATCATTTATCTTTTTCCTTTGCTTTATGATTAATCACAATATTTTGTCTCACATCTGATTTTTTTCTACAGTTGTATACTCTATAAACTGGTTTGAGTATAAAATTGAGCCCATTATGAAGAGGAGATTGGATTAAGTTCCTTTCAACACTATTTTTTTTCTGTGATTCTTTGATTTTATGCATTTTTAAAATTCAAAATCTATTTTAAAATGGAAAAACCACCAAAATATTACAGACCTGGAAAGAGAATATTTTTAAGTTATGAAATAGTTTTTCTGAAGCTTCAGTGAAATAAGCAAATTCATCTAACCAGTTTTGATTTCATTAAAATAATATTTTCCAATAGGAAGATATCATTAGGAGCAAACACACATATTATTAACCAGAGCATTCCAGTTTTATTGCGGCATAAGTAACCTGGGAAGCTGGAACCATTACTTCTTCAGTTCACGGATTGTTAGTCTTGCAAAGTTTGGGCTGTCTTCACATTCATAGCTCTCAGCAGTGTTGCCTGTCCCTGGCATATCTGCCAGCTAAAGGTACATGTGCTCAACAAATAATGCTCATGTATACATACTCAATTCAGAATTTATTCTGCATTTACCAACTTCACTAGAAGCAAAATCAGCCACTTCCATTAGCACTTCATAAACAATGTCAGCTGCATATTATGTATGCATAGTTTGATCTAAGTGCAGCTCCCATGGGATTTGCCTCTCTAGAACAGGATCTAGCTAAGAGGTAGCAACATAATGAACCATAGTGCAAAAACCCCAGTGAACCAGATTTGCAGAAATTTGTTGTTTTAAAATTTGTTTTAAAATTTGTTTTAAAATCCTGAACCAATATAATCAGTGATGAGGAAATTTGAAAAAATAAAAGCCTATTCTAATCCAAAGATCATCCAACTGTGTCAATATATGATTTTGTAAATATCTCACTCCCATTTTCTTGTAAAATTGCTACATTTCTGCAAAATGGAGATTTAGTATTTCTAAAGACTGTTCCCCTAATATCAAGATTAATTTAGTTTCCTGGGTGAAAGTTCAGTTCAGCGTTGATCTTATTCAAAATGCCCAACACATATCCTGATAAATTAAAGTGATTGTACATGAAAAAAATCTCTACTGCAAGGAAAAAGTACTAAAAAAAAAAAAGAGAGAAAGAGAGATGCTGCTCAGCATTTGCAGGATCTCTAGGCTTATAATTTATCCGAGTGGCACAGAGGGTGACCTGAAGATTAGCAAATTCATGACACATTCAAAAGAAAGCTGAACATATTTCAGAGTATGGTCCTCATTGTTGATGAGGAGACCTCAGGTCAAAATGATCTATGAAGAATACTTGTTCCACTGACAACTTTAAAATGGAAAACCAAGAATGAAATTATATCATCTCTGAAGACACTCCACTAAAGTGTCCCACATAATAATAAAAAAGGACAAACTAATATTGAAGATTAAGTGATAAACCCACATTGCCTTTCAATTTCTAGTACATATAAGCTTTGCAATCGGTTTAATGGAAGGATATTCTGGAGGGCATGGAATTATGCCAGAATAGGGTCTCTCACATTATGTGAAATTTCCCTGTACTATTTTTATCTTAATTGCATTTTATACCTAAATCACCCGCATTCTGCTGCAGTTTAAGTTGACATTCATGCTGATGTTTAAGTTGACAAACATGTCAAACCAGACTGCCACAACACAAGTGAAACCTTGAGGCTCCATAGAGGACAAACTGAACCATCAGAGTGCTCTTAGTAAAGGCAGAAGTAAAGAAAAAGCTTTTATTTCTTTACTTAGGGTTCAAAGGCAGAAGAACTCCAAAGTTAAACTTGTAATTAATTCTTCAAAGAATCAGATAAGTGCCTCTCTAGGAACTGAAACTTCCAATCAAATTCAAAGAGAGCATCCTTCTGTCACTTTATTTCGAGGCATATCAACTTTGCTAGATGCCTCCTAATTAAGAGTTCTTCTAGGCTCCTGTGTCTTCAGCATATGCCCATTGTATGTAGGTTGGTGCCTAGCACACTGTCCTCACCTGCTGAAGACCCCACTCTAGCAGAGGTATTCAGTGCACTTGCAAAGTAAGGAAGGGAACCATTTCTTTACAGTTGAGGCAGCAGAAGTAGATGTTTTCTGTGGCAGAACAGGTAGGAAATATTGCACTAAATACTATTGAATCCTTAACTTGAGGGACGTCCAACCCACATATCCAAGAGAATAGCATGAATGAGCCTGATAGGAAGGACAGCTGCCATGAACATGCTGCCTTTCCTGCACTGCATTGCAAGAAACTTGAGTGGCGCCATTAAGGGAAAAGAATATGCAGCAAGGAGTATTAGGGGTAATGGTTTTTGACAATCCTGGGCAGTAATCCTCAATTTCTCACCCTCTTATTAGCCAATGGATTAAAAACACTAAAGAAATTTTCACAGCAAGAGCTGGGGCCAGAAATCTACCTTTCAAGTTGTACACCTTATTTTAGCACACAAAACTATTTGCTTATACACTCCTCTCTGGTTTATGGTATCTGGTATTTATCCAGACACACTGTCTGATTTTACTGTAGCTCAAAGTCTGGTCTTGCCTGACCACCTTGCAGGCTGATGCTCAAGGTAATGTCTAGGGAAAAGGAAGCTGAAGCCAAAGATTCTTCTAATCTCAGGGGAAAAGAAAAACAAAAAAACCCTAACCAAAAACAAAAACAAAAAAAATCTACCTTATCTGCAGCTGCAGAACTCTGCAGAACTGATCAAAACATCCTGAAGGCCTGAATCTGAGGCCTAAGTCACAAGACAACAGTATTTCATATATTTCTCTTAAAATTTTGTTAGTCAACTCGAGTTGACTAACTCTAGGCATTGACAAGTCTCATATTGCAAAGCAAAGAGAAGGGCCAGAGTCTCCCATGAAGTTGAAGAAACCTCAGATTCCTCAACTAAAATTTAGGATTCTTTTATGGGAGTGATAGGTCTGATACCTGAAACTTAGGAGATATCACAACTGATTGTTAGATAATTTGTCATCTAGTGGATATGTCTCTTTTAGGATTCTGCCCAAGCAGAAGACACCAATTAAAATTTGGTGTCTGCAACTTTTAGGTGCTTTGCAAATCCCACGAGGTCCATCTATCAGCACCAAAAACGCCTTTGTAACTTTGACCATGGGTCTGTATCAGAGGACAAGAACTTTGCTAATGTCCAGACCCAGTGCAATAGATTAAAAATCAGAATTGTTCATAACAAGTCCCAGTTAAACTCACTAAAGAAGACACACGTGTTTACTGGTTTTATTTGTTTGAAAACACAAAGTATTTTTTTTGTCCAGAAAAATGCATCAGACTCTCCATAGAAATAAACATAGCATCTGGAACATTGTCTTTTTGCTGTGCTTTTACACCACCCTGAAAAAACACAAGCACTGGTGTGGAAAAGGAAGGATGCCTGAGACTTCCTTTACAGAAGTTTCTGATTGGCTGTTCCACCTGCCCACCAGCAATTACCATAACTTCCAGAAGCCTTTAGGGGTTTAAGACTCTCCTATTTTCCCACCGAGCTCAACATCTTGCTGGGACACCTAAGGCACCACAAGAAGGGCAAATGGCACAAAATTATTCCAGCAGCTTGCAGTATGTGCACAATGGGGTATTCTCTCAGGAGCTGATAGCTTCTTCATGCTATAAGGTGGCATAAAGTGAGATGCATTCCCTAGGAGCTGTAAACACTTATATATGAGTCTAAAGTGATCTGTTTGTGGATGTTTGTGTCAATAAAGGGAGATCTCTGAAAAGTCTACAGAGTGTGAACTTCAAGGCAATGTATGCAGGACCAGATGAACATTTAAATTATGGTAACCAAGAATATGTAATGTCTCTGTTGTCATATTTTTACATTCAAAATTTCTGCAACTGAAAATGGAGATTTATCCCAAATCAGTGAAAATACAGAGCACCACATTTCTTATCTTATGCATTCTAGTTCTGAAACCCCGTGTGTTTCACTGGCTGGACTATAACCGAGCTTTGAGTTTGGGATGTTCGGTTTGAGGGGAATAAGGGAGAAAGTTGTGAGTTGTTTGCTTTAATGACAAGTTTACCTCTTAGCCTTCTGCACTATCCTCTGCTGGTTTGCTGTTTCAGTAATTTATCTCCTTTGTCATCTTACACGTTCACCATTGCAAGATTGATGTCATAAAATTTAAGGGCACTAGTTCGCTTGCTCAGCTGGAGCACAGATTTTACAGGAAGAGTAAAGCTAGTATAGATATCCAAGAGCTGAATAATAAAATGTCCCTTCATCTGTGTATTTAATTAGCTGCTTTCCTCATGATCACAAATATCAGTACCAGGAAGAGAGGAGCTTTTAGGTCTCAGCAGGTTAACTCCACACCAGAGGATTAGACAGGACCCAAACTGTGATGCTTAGTGTTCTCAATTCCAGGACAGAACTGGCATTCAGTCCTCATCTATTCTGCTCTGCAGTGAGGTGAGACATTTGTGGAACTGAAAGCTCTGAGTAAATAAAAAACACACAAACAGAAACAAAATAAACAAAAAACATGTAATAATTTTGGATGCATTTTCACAGATTGCTGTGTTAAAAAAAGGCAAATATGAATATGTAATAAATGATAAATTCTTTCCTCCTCCTTGTTATCACTGGCAACTATATTGCTTTGTCATACAACTGCTGCAAAGGCTAATCCTCCACACTTGGAAAATCTTCTTATTCCAACTGCCATGGCCCTGCTGAAGCCAGGGCTTATGTCCCTAAAAATAGGAGCAGGATTACTTAGGTTGCAGTTCACTGAAGTAGTTTAAAGGTTTTCAGATGTGGAGCAAGGAGAGAAAAAATTGTTATTCTAAACTATCAGGGCTTAAAATTACCATTTTAATCAACTTTAATTAACGACTTCATACAGTCCCTGTACAAAGGCTTCTAGCATGAATGAATTACTATCCCATCATGAAAAGGAACCACCAGTAGACACTTATTTAAACTCCTTACCTCAAAACTTTTCATATCTGCCTCAGTACCTCCTGGCTTTAGTTTATTGATTTCAACCTTACTGTGCTGAGTAGAGGTTTTAAGAAGGATTTAGGCACTTGCACCCACAATTGCAATTCCAGCAATCCCTACTTACCTATGGCCTAACCCTGGGCCTTTTGGGAAAAATCAGGTCAGGATGATGTTAAGGGCAGCCAAAGTCCAAGACTCACCTTTCTTCTGAGGCAGTCAGGAAACTGAGTCTCAGCTGTATGCTAGGGACAAATGAAAAAGAACAAGAGGCAGAACTGAGTCTAAAAGTTCAATACAAGATATCTGAACATGAAAACAGAGCAAAGAATCCAAGCATTTGGAAATGTTTAAGAAGTGAAAAGATGTTGCTGGGTATATTCTACTTTGAGAAGTGAAGGGGGAAGAGATTAAAATTTGTATGGGACTAAACCATCACCAGGCTTTAAGCCAGGTCTCTGCCACTCATGCCTAAGCCCTGCTTACTTTCAGAAACTGGGCCTTCCTCTACATAGCATTCTTCTTCTACTTTTCTTGCACAGGACGCAGGAGAAGAAATGCCCCTTTATTTTCTTTTAAATAGCTTCACTCTAGGAGGTTTTCACCCAGGCATAAGAACCTTTAGTTCAATTCAATCTTCAGATCCAGGAAAGATGGATCTGAGAATAATGTCTCAAATGTGGGACCACAGCCTGGTGCAAAGGGCAAGTCAGAGTCTTTGACGCTGACCCTTCTCTCCACATCCTCTCTCCTCTTTCTCTCCACATTCTCTCTCCCCTTTCTCTCCATCCAAGCTGTGTCACTCTCTAAAGGGGATTGCTGAATCAAAAGAAGAGAAGACAATTGGACAAAGAAATATTCTAGTCCAATGTTAAGACATCAGCTTAGGATGAAAAAACTTAGAGTTTTGGTGTGTCTGTTGCTGGGACAGTTTTTCTTTAGTATAAAACACAGCAACTGCTCTTTGACACAGAATAGTGTGGCTCAGGACATCTCCTAAGGACCCTGAACCTGGGTGCTCAAATCATGCTCTACTTCTTTGTCTCCTTTATTCCCCCCAGTAAACTTTTATTCATTTTCACTCACCTGCATGTTTCAGCTAAGGATGTGAAAGATGTCTCTTCCCATTTACACCTCAGTGTTCAGGAAACTTACCTTTGAGATGGGAAATATGATTTTGAATCAAAGATGCAATAAAAATTTCTCATTCCTCAGAGAATGTCCTGTCAAACTTTTAAATGAAAATTTCATTCTGAGAAATTTTCTTGGCTTTGGATGTGGATGAGTACCCAATTTTTAGCCCCTTGGGACAGAGCCAGAAAACCCATGCATGCAATCTCATGCTCCCTCCACTGTTTAATGCAGTTAGGACATGAAAACATGAGAGAGAAATGCTTTCTTCTCCTCAGACAGCCCAGTGGCCCTGAGAGGATGACCTGGCATGGCCCGTGCTCCCTGCTCAGCTGGCCAAGCCTACTCACTTCTCTATTTTCCTTCTTGCTTTTATTTTTCTGTCCGTCTCAGATATTTCTTTCTTGCACAATTGCACAGAGTTATTGCACAGCAAAGCAGCTGCCCTGCTCAGAGACTGCCCTCCCTTCCCTGGAAGATAAGTCTCAGCTTTCTCTCAGGGAAGGAAGGTTACAGGCCCTAGGCATCAAGGAGACAGAACACTCCTTGCTTCTCTGCCTGTATGGGAACCAGTGTCTCCTCAGTTTCATTTGTCAGCTTGGTGCTTCTCTTCTGCATAGCCCAAGGTGTTCCTCAGTTGCAATGAAAGTTTTCATGGCAAGGCTTACGACCCCCTGCACACACTGCACAGGAAGGTGAGGCACCAAATGCCCTGCTTCCATATTCTTTCGGGAGACAGGTGCCTACAGGCTAGGCACTCTAGTCACTAAATTATATGGTTTTGGCTTCTATTCTGTCACATTCCCTCTCCTTAACTTTCAGCATAGGTAACAGTAGCTGAAAAATATTCCAATGTGCAATAAAATAAGGGTTTTTTTGTTTTATATGTTTGGCTGTTGGTTCAGGGTTTCTGCTCAGATATAACTGTGAGTGGGACTTCTCAGTCTCCTTTCTGTTTACCTTGGTTAAACACCAGTGTAGACTTTATGCAAAAGAAGCCTTTGGTGGCAAGCAGTAGTGGATGGGGATACCTCTGCTGAGTGAACAGTTGCAAGTAGGCTCATTCAGGGGATGGTTTTCCCACTGGCCCAGAAGAGTGAAGGCACTGTGCTCTAACTATAAAAAATCAGTTTTATTGTTCTTCACAAACCTTGTCTGTCATGTCAACCAGCCAAAAAAAAACCAAATAGAAAAAACATACACACACACAAAAAAAAAAAAAACCCACCCCAAAAAAACAAAACAAAACAAAACAAAAAAAAAAAACAACCAAAAAAAAAAAACAACAGGGCTCCTCCGGCTAAACCTGAATTCCTCCAGCTGGACAGATGGTGTCCCTTTCACAGCCAATGTTTCCACCTTCCTCTCTGCTGCACTCCGTCTTTCTGCCATGTTTGCGTAATCTGATCCCCACCATAAGTGACAGGGCAGTAGGGAAGGTCTCAGTCACTGAAGAGACTGGCTGGAAAATGTAACCCATGGATTGGCAGCAAGGCAGGAATGCTCAGCTGGGAACTCAGTAGGCATAAAGATATAAATAAACCCATGCTTTGGTCCAGGTCAGATCCTCTTCAGGAACCCTATCCTTGAACAGTGAACAAATACATGAGTTCAGTTTCCACAGCTCTCTGTGCCTGGCAACTCTCAAGAGCAGGGCCTGTAGAACAAACTCAAATATATTGCTAAAGATTTAGCTAACCTGCCTATGGAAGTGCTGTAATACATTATTATTAAAATAAACCTCCTAAGTATCATAGCAAATAATCTCTTTCCTGTAACTTTAATCAATTCTAGCAACTTCTGTCCTTCAGGTAAAGATTTCTTGAAATTATATTCTTTGTGTTAATTTCCTTAGATAAATAATGCTAAAGAACTGAGGACACTTTCTAATAAATCAGTGTCATAATAAAAAAGTAGTGATCAGACAGATTTCTTTAAAAAAAACCTTCCTATGTAGAGTTTATCTTATTTGTTTCCAAATAAAATATTTTACAAGTTAGACAATGGATAGTGAAGCATTTCTAATACAATTTAGGGAGATATGCCCTCAACATAGCTGAAAGCTCCAGCAGATGAAAAAAAGAGATTTGTTTTTAATTTTCTTTTTTTTTAATCCACAAACTTAGCATATATTGTGGATTTTGTGTTTTGATATATCTAAGACTGAATGGAAGTGAAAAATGTTTAATATCTATTTGTTTAGTTCAAACCTCATCCTATTCCAGCTCCTTCATATGGGTCTCTTCCTGTCTTCACCAAACAGATTAATTTGGTTTGATTACATGCAGTATTTGTTATACATTGTGTGACTACAGGAAACAGGTTTTGTTTCCTTTCCCTGTTCTCCACGTAGTGTTTCTTTTATTTTGGTCATTTAATATTGTTCCCAGTTTTGTCAACCAAGCTAAGTCTTCTGGGACCTGTTGATGTCACGGTGATCTGTGACCTGGTAGAACAACAAATTATGGATTCACGTGGGATGGCCAAGTGCTCACAATATAATCTGATGAAGTTTTTCACTTCAATAATTACCTTCTAAAATGCAGTAGCAGATTTCCATTTTCATCCAACAAACCTCTCAAGCAGGGACTGCAGTTCTTTCAATATTCTGAAGTGTCTAGAGGTTGTGCTTAAGACATTTGATACAGAAATCTCCCCTCTATATCTACTAAGGCATCATGAGAAGTGAGTTTTTTCTCTCTCTCATATCCTTCTACTTCAATTACTCAGGTTTTCCTAATTGACAAACTGCATTGCTGATAATATTCTGGCACATGTACTTGAAAGGCATCCCTTGCATAAGCAGTAGCTCCGTTGGCTGAGCAAACCTATGTACAAATATATGTACAACCTCTCCTTGTGGCTCTTACATAGTTTATCAGCAGAGGTCATGGGCCAGCCATTGGATCTCTTCAAGTGATCTCTTGCAGCTTTTAGGTCTGATTATAAAATTACTGTCTGCTTAAAACTTAAAACTCTGCTTAAAATCATTATATGCTTACAGAAGGACATTTGGCAGTGATGGACTCAGTTCTGATATGTACCATAGGTTTCCTGGGTGATTTGCAAGCAATGTATCTTGCCCTGCATTTTTTTCAGAAATTTAACATCAACAACAACAAAGTCAAATTAAGGAAAAAAAGATTAAAAACAAACAAACAAACAAACAAAAAAACCAACAAAAAACCAAACAAAAAAAAACAAAAAAAACAAAAAAACCCACCACCATATCGCACATAAACTAGGAATGTCATTCCTATCTTTTGTGATAGGGATTTGAACTCTGTGGGAAATGCATAGCCTCTGTGCATACTGGTTATGTATTTGCCTACAAAAGGCCAAAACACTTTTAGAGTCTCCAGATGCTGTTGTAGCACAGACAGTAGTTTCTACTGCATACAAAGGATTTTGGACTTCTAAACGGTTAGAATTCTCACCTTTCACAGGCTGAGAGAGAAAGGGTGAAAAGCAAATGTGAAAAGCAAATGTTGCAATAAATTTTCCAGATCTTTTCTGATAATTGTTATTTTTAATTTCTAAGACTTTAGCGCTATGATAAATAACATGCGTCTTTTTTGCTCTTCAAACGGCTGACAAGAATGGCCAAAATTATGTTTCTGCATACTTAAAATTTCTTTCATCGTACCCCAAAAGAGCAGCTAAAATTTGTCCTTTCACTATTTTTTAATCTCTGTCAGCTATCTCAGGCTACATGCTGGGCTAGAGTTAATTCTTGGATTCTCAGATGATGGAATGTCTTACACTCTCCTGCTCTTCATTATATTTTCCATACAGTTTTATTCAACATCCACCTATAAACCCACCCTTGCCTTTTTTTTCCTTTTCCACACACTCTGCAAATCTGCTGAGAAGTGACGATCTGGTCAACAGGGTCAATCTCCAGCCTGATTCAGAACCAGAAATCATATTATATGCTCTTTTTCAGGAAACATGATCTAATCATGGGACAGAAAGTGGTGCTAGGGGCTATCTAATTTATCACTCTGTCCAAAAGTAAGATTAATTTGTTTTATGATGCTTGAAATAGATGTTTGTCTAGCAAATTTTAAGAGATCTCCAATGATGAAACTGCGAGAGTCTTGCCAAGAAGTCTCTCCTGCTCTTTGAAGGGATACTAATGAAATATGTAAAGTAAAGCCTAACCTGATGATTTATAAGATTATGATTAGGTTATCAGATGGTTCTATATAATTTCCAGTCCTCTCTGAAACCATGAAAATGTGCTTGTGTTCCACAAGGAGCAGGTGTAGAAATCCATAACACAACAAAACTGAAGATGCAGAGGCCATATTTTTGCATTCAAGAGATATCTAGGAGAAATACTAACCATATAAAGTTTTCCTAAAATAATTGTCTAGTTCTATTCTGCTAGTTAAAATACTAAAGTGCTCATCAAAATGAGGAGATGTAGATCATCCTTTGGACTTACCATAACTGGGCAAAGAAAAAAGATAGAAAATAATCTTTTTCTATCTTTTCACTGTTCCAAAATATATATTTATCTATCTGACCTGAAGATCACTTGCAGCAAGAAAATTGTGCTTTTACATTAAATATATGTAAGAAAATTCTTGGCTTTCTTTCATCGCTGTTCATGGAGGACAGATCAGGTTAAAAAAATGAAACAGCAGTGAAAAATAATGCTTATCACCCTATAAATGTTGAATAAATCCCAGTAAATCAACAATATTGTAAAAAGAATGTACATCTTACATGTACAGAACTAAACAACTTCTGTAATTTTCTTTTGCTTGAAACAGCTTTAAACCTGAAGGAAGAAGAAATCAAACAAAGCAAGAAATCACACAGAGGAGTTGCCATATGGTATCCTTACTATTCTGGTAGGTGTTTAACAACAATGCAGCATCTGCTGGTCAGTTCCGTGAGCATCGTTTCAGAATGGAAGGACAGATTGAGAAAATTCTCATAATCTCACACATTAAAATAGACCAGGAAACATAAATTTCTCTCTGAGGCTCAATCAACTCTCTATCTACTTCTCCTACACTCAGTATAGCCGTGTGTTATGGTGTGTGTTTGTATGAGCTTCTCTACATGTCCTCACAGTCACAGTACTATGCAACAGAAGCTTACCATGCTTTGGAGAGCAACAAAATTTGGCATTTCAAGTCCCAGATACAAAAACAAATATTTGCCATTAAAATTAACTAACAAATATATGAGCTAACAAATATATGCCATTAAAATTCACCATAAAAATAATTGTGAATTACTTAAAATTAAACAATTCAGGAAAAATTGTTTATGCAGAAAATCTTTTTCTACTCACATAAAATTCAACATGTACAGTTCCTTTGTTTCTTCTCCTTTTCATTTTTTCAGATGATTTCAGATTTTTTTTTTCCTTCTCTAATGGAAGGCATTTAATTTGAAATGTAATAAGACCTCTTCAAATCTAAAGTCATAAAACTGAAGATAGCATTTGCCCACCTAGACACATTTTTATAGTAAGAGCTATTTGCTTTCTCACATCTTTAGGTGAGATTGACTTTACACAGTACTCTGAAGACTATACATTTGTCCTGAAAATATTGATTGATTTCAGTATCCTGAAAAGAGTGACTAATCTAGAAGACTGTTTTTGAATTTGAAAAGGCTTTTTAGAATGCTTTTGTGTGTAGAAGTTCAGAAGAGAGTAATAAAGATGACATATTTATTTAACTTAAAAAGCTGTAAAGTAAGACTGATATAGTGGGGAGCAGATGGGAAAGAAAAGTACAGTGCTCTTTTATGATAGAAATGTAAATTAATTTAGACTTTTGACAGCAGTACATGCTAATAGTGGGGCAGTTAGAAATAGCAGCTCCTTGTAATAATGGTATTTTGTATGTGGTATCCCAAGTACAAGAAAGAATAAACTCACTGAAGAAAAAACTGGTAATTTATTTCTGGTGTATTTAACAGTTTAGATCCTTTCCTCTTGCATTATGTTATGGTTGAGTGGCTGTAATTTAGTTTTCATCTACTCTAAACTTCCCCAACCAAATACCCAGTTATTTAAAATTCTAAAACTCAGCTTATAAATCTTGAACATTTTCAAATTATTCCAGTGGTATGACAAAAATTTAAATGTTTTGGACATTGCAGAAAGAAAAAAAATTGAAATCTGGTGCTTTTGGAAAATATTTAATAAATTGAGGCCTTTTTTTTCCTAGATGCTAAAGGTATCTGATTAATGTTCTTAAACCACATTTTACCTCCTCTTGTGCTCATGCAGAGGTAGGACTTGGTTACTTTGACAGGTATATATTTTTAGAAAACATTTCCCAGGCCAAAACTTTTGCCTATTCCTCTCCTTTCTCATGAGAACTGTTAGAATTCATTTTGCTTTTCATTGACTCAACTCATGAACCTTAATAAAGGCTGGGGAAAATCAGATATTTTAAATTAACTTAGAAAGATCTTCTCCATGACTTCTCTATTAATGCAGACCATCTCCAGATCGCATTTAACTCTTTCTAATCTTATCTAGTGCCTGCAGTGTCTTATGGGGTGACTAAACTAGTACAGATATCCTCATCTTTGTAAACTATTCTCTGTCTTATACCCAGGAATATGACTCCAGGGCTCATCACTGCTTGGATAGCTGGTAAGTACATAGTTCTGTGACACAGTGCAGCAGTGAGAGGCAGATGCTCCTTCAGGCGTTGACCTGTGCAGCTAGTTAGGTAGAGCTCAGAAGACCTTATTGTTAAAAACAGTTCTGGTTCATAGCCAAGCCATTCACATCCAGTTGGTGTGAGGATGGTTATTCCTCTCACTATCCTTTTCATCTTTCAAGCTTTCAAATTCAAATCAAGAGGTCTCGCTCTGTCTCCATGCTCCAAAGCTCAAACCTAATCTGAGCATTCAGAGTCAGCACACTGGAGAGCTTTGAATGGGCTGCAGATACCTCTAAACAAGGCTTGCTACCATTGTACTTAAAGGTCTAAGACTCTTGGAGCTAAAAATCATGTAATTAAAGAAAACTAGTAGAAATATTTCCCTTGCAAAAAGGTGCAAATTCAGTTTTCTGCAGGGATGTGCAGATCTGTCAGAGTTTTGGCCAAAATAAGGCAGTCTAGGAGAAGATCTGATGCATTCACCCACTTCTCTGCTTCTCCTTGCCTGCTCCAAGTGCCCCACCTGTATTCCACACACTTCTATGGATGCCCTGGCATATTTTCCCCAAATTGTCCATCTAATATCTTCTTGCAAGAGTGAGACTTCCAATGTTTCCTGCTCCTCACTCTCCCTCTAAAATGTCTCTGAGAGTTGGCTAAGCCCACAGTTCCTCTAGCTAGTTACTCCTTTCTCAACCAGTTGTGCCCCTACCCCACCCCAGTACAGGCTGGAGAAACACCCAGACCCAATAAATTATCTATCTGTGCTGGATAAAATCTGCATTTAGGAAAGCCTGAATTCAACTTTTGGAGGCTTTGTTCCCTTGAAAATATTTTCTTAAACAGAATATATTTCCTAAATCAAAATGAGTGGAGAAGTTAAATTATATTCTTTTTCCTGACCACTTGCAGTTTGGTCTATGTTGCTAACCTAGAGGGAGGACTAGCTTGGTGATTCATACCAGGAAAATAACTCTTTAAAGTACATTTTGTACTGAAAAGAATTAGGATAACCTTTAATTTATTGTATGAATCACCAAAAAACATATTTCACAGCTAGTGCATCATACTTTCCCTGTGTGGTCCCCTGGATGGGAGGGGTGCCTTGTGCCTGCCTCTGTCAGTAGGGCCATTATCTATGACGGCTCATTGTGACTGCTGTGCTTGCCCTGGGATTGACCCCTCCTCTCATCTGACAGCACCAAGCTCTGCCACGGGGCAGAAAAAGGCTGTCAAACTTGCTCCAGGCCACCGGAGAGGAGAAAATGCCCTGGTCATCTGCCACCTTGAGGGTGTTTCCATCTGTGTAGTGAGGTGAGATGCCTGCACAGACAAGGACAGGCAGGAGCCACGCCTGGCTGCTGACAGCCTTCACCAGGGAGAAGGAGATCCTTGTTCAGGCCTTGTGTTGGCAGCTTCCTCTGTCTTCATAGCTCTGATGGGCTTTACGCACATCCAAAGATAGGTGACAGCTGAAAAATAAAAGGATGTGAAGATCATGGATCCACAATCTGGCAACTAAAAATTGGAGTTCATGGTGCTTTTACTCCCTTGTGGATCTAACCCTGAGGGATCACTGATCACCACACCTGTTACAACAGCTGCTCTTGGCTATATCCAGTTTCCAGAAGTCCTTGAAAGCCTCTGGAGTGTTTTGAGAAGCAAACAGTGACATGGGCTCCTTTGTGGAAGTCCCCTCCAGCTGGCAGGTTATGTCATCACTGTGCATGCCTGCCTGCAAGTGAGACTGCACCAGTCCTGGACTTAAAGGACCCCTGCAGGGGGGACTCATTTTACTAGTCTGGGACGGGAGGATAATTCTCCCTAGATCTGGTCAGCACACTTGTCAATCCACAAATGTGTATAAATGATTTTTTTTCCCCCCAGTTATATCTTTCCCTGGGAGTTTTTTCTCTAACAAGCAGAAACTATCCCTGCTGTGCCTTGCTATTCTTTCCATGTAGGGTTACCACGCATATAACTACCAGCAACTCTCTTTATTCTTGCCTAGATTTAGCTGCATCAGCACTGCTGAATTTTTATACTAATGACATCACTGAAGAGCTCAGTTTTGTTGATTTTAAAATCTTGTAAATTGAGATAAAATATTGTTATAAATTATCAAATCGGTAGCCAAATTTATAGAAAAATTTAACAAAGATTTATTAGATCAATAACAAAAATAGAATTTTGAAAGACCACACAGCCAAGACAGCGTCAGCCCCGGGTGCAGGCGCTGGGTGAACCAAGGGTCTGACTGACAGTGACAGTGTTTCCCCAGGGTTTCACCCCGAGTGCTTCAAGCAGCCAGCTTATATACAGTTTATTCTGCCTGAGGCAGGAATGATTGAACGTTTCTTTGTGTCTCTTCACATGTAGAGCTGGATCCATACATGTGCAGGGACAGACAAAGGTAGGTCCAGGGGTCCAGACGAATGTCTGAGCATCTAGGCAGAGTCTGTATTCATATGTAGCAGAGTGATGCCAGTTCTTGAGCGAGGTAGATGTAATCATCTCAGGTGCAGGTCTTGTGAGTAGCTTAGACATTCCAGCAATCATGGTCCAGGAAGTTTTAGATGCAATCTTCCCAGGTGCAGATGCCAGGGAAGCAAGCAATCATAGCCGGGATGGTCCCATTCATACGTTAACAGAGCTGATATTATCTTAATGTTGTCCAGTAACTGGTTGAATAGAAATAAGACTCTGCTCCCAGCCAGAGTGATCAAAGACATAACTTTGGACTTTCACAATATTTTAGACATATATAGCATGAATTATCTCTACCATATACTACAATATGATTGATAGAGAAAAGCCTTAAATAAAAAATATTGTAGCTTCATTAGGTAATTTGTTGCAATGCATGCTAACCTCCCCTATAACACAAAGCAAGAGCTGAGCCAGCATTCTGATTTATAAGGGCATAAAACACTTGCACAGTTCTACTTGCTTAATGCATTCAGTCTTGTACTCACTAGTCCTGTAGTTTTATCCTACTTGCCTGGCAGCTGCACTATGTTATTCAAAGGGTTACATGACACTTGTGGGGAAAAAACAAGTTAGGATCATGAGTTGTCCATCCTTTCAAGTGCAAGGATTTCATTCATTACAGGACGCAGACGAGAGGTGAGGATCCTACAGTGTCACTGATGTATTTATTGATTCACCTATTACTTATTTGTTGCTACAATTTTGAGGCAGTTTTTAATACATTTTGGGTTTTTTTTTTTTAATTTGCTTTTAGAGAGACTAAACAATCAAACTTTAACATTTCCAAAGTCCTCCAATCCCCATGCAGCATAGTGGCAGGATGGCCACTGTGTCTCCTGACACAAAGTAAGACAAATGCTGCAGTTATCAAAACCACAGCAAATCAATTGGCTGTTTATGTGTTCCTGTTCCCTCTTCGCAGTAGCCAGACTAGCATCCTGCAGAGATAAGTGCTTTCTACAAGCCGTTGGGAAGTCATTCTTCAGTTATAGCAAGTTAGAAAAGGCCAAAAATGTAAATTAAATTGTCCTTTTATTGCCAGCATTCCAAACTAAGTGAAGTTTAACAGCACTGAGACACACCCGCTGTTATCTGTAATTTCAGCCTAAGACTAGCAATTCTGGAACAGAGAAATAATTTACCTCAATCTTCCATGAGTCCTGCATTCTCTCCCAGAGGAAGTGTTTTAGCTAAGTCATTAGAGTTCCAGATAAAACCTTGAGGTTGTTTCCCCCGTAGTCAGTGTATCACGCTCCTTGCAAAACATCTGCATACTTCTTTCAAAATGTTTTGGTGATGTTTGTTTGCAACAGTCGAGCTGCAGTAGGAGGGAACATACTCGTGGTCATGCAGGAGTCCAGAAGAGCTGAAAAGGCAGAAGCATAGTGCATGAATAAGCAGCTGGAATATGATCAACATCTAAGTTTGACACAATTTAGGGACTGCTGATTGATGGCATTTATAGGGGTTCTACCTGCAAGAATATACATAGAAAATTTTTTAATTACTAAATTTGCTCTTCATAAAAATTCATAAAGTCTGTCACACTGTGGTAGAATTTTGTTCTGTTCAGTTTCTCAGTGAGATATCAAAGGCTTATTTGTGAACAAGATAGGAAACTTAAGCAGCCAGGGTCTAAGCCAATAATTCTACCATGGATTCGAATAACCTTAAGGTAACATTCATCTGTGTCTACTTGACAGCACTTCCTTTGAATCCACTGCAGCAGCAAGAATTAACCGTAATGGGTGCCTGCCACGCCAGGGGGCTGATAAAGGCTGAGCTGAAGAGCAGAGCCAGACATGAAGTTGATTCCGAGTAATCCAAATGGCACTTAGCGTCCTGTGAATAGGTACTTCCACAAAAAAAAATTCACTGACACCAATTCACCTTAGACCCTTACAAAGGTGTCTAGTATTGTCACCGAAACTATGGCAAAAGCAGAAACTCTCCAACACTAACACCTTTTTAGTGTTAGAGAATCCAGGCATTACTTTTGGCCAGAAGGTTATTCTAGCCAGGATGTGCAATAGAAATAATTTCATCCCTGCATGCTCAGACTGTGCAGTGAAAATCATTCCATCATGCATAATTCTTTACCAGACTTTTCACATGTTTATACGGACAAAACCCAAAGAAATTCCTGTTGATTGATCTTAAATTACACAATTCTTACTATTTGATCTCTTTTTGGTTATTGAGCCTTTTGCCTTGGATGCTAATTTGGTCCTCATTCTTTGGTTCTCTTAACAGTCTTTTTGCAGACCAGGTGTCTCTGGCCACTCCAGGGGTGATGTTCAGGATAATGCCCATTCATGGTTGTTATCTCCCGTGTATCTCCTGGCTACTCCCAATCTCTGTAGATGATAAACT
Source organism: Calcarius lapponicus (assembly GCA_039654755.1). NCBI lineage: Eukaryota > Metazoa > Chordata > Aves > Passeriformes > Fringillidae > Calcarius > Calcarius lapponicus. Next base: position 43,877,235 of record CM077463.1, on the reverse strand, counting down.
CTAGATGTTTAGGATGTTAGGAACATCCTAACATGTTCCTCCCCAGTGGAGAGTCTCAGGAAGAACTTCAATTCTCTTTCCCCCTGGGTGAAGGCAAACAAAAGCCCCGACAAAAATTGCAAAGAAAATTTGAAGTTTTATCATTTCCAGTAGTACCATGAGTAATCCATCAGGCTCTAGCAATGCACAGCTCTGCCAGCCCTGTGTTTATGTCTGTCAGCCTACTGCACACAGGACATTGCAAATAATAATTAGTGATGCGGAGTGGGCATCAGAACTAAGCCTACAAGGTCATTATGCTTCTATGGGACACCAGGGTGTCCCTTTGACAGAGACACCAAATTGAGAAATTACATGACTAAGGCTGCCTGATCAACTTTAACTCAGTTTTTCTTATGTGTATATCCATGTGTATATGAGATCTACTCTTAAATTATGTTCCTTTTTTCTAGTCCTATTCCTTCTCCATGCTCCCAATTCATCTCTAACTGCTGAGTCCTGCTGTTTCCTCTCTCCCCACACTCTTCCTTCTTCCTTATGCCCAGCATCTCACTGAGCTATGGTAGGCATCTGCAGTACCTGCATTTACACAAGGAGCATAATTTTCTGGCAGTTTAGTGGATTTTCAGCATGTTGCTGCAGATGGCATGGGGGAGGAATAAGGGCTTGTTCATTAAAGTCTCCATAGTCTCTATTGAGCAGACAAAATTTATTCCAAAACCTTCCAGCTTGGCAAGATAGCTGAAAGTAGATTCTTGATACAAAGGCTTCCTGCTACCCCTTAGCTAATACTTGCCTCACATACAGGAAGCCTAATGCTGCTGAGAATCTTTCCAGCATGGGCTGAAAAACCTGCCTTCTTGCAGACATCCCCTTTTTGGAAGCATCTGAATAAAAATAAAACAGCCTGTGGTACTTTTGAACATAAATATGACAAGCCATGACTATTCTTAAGTGAGTACCAGAAATTGGACTTTCTGGAAGTATAACAACAAAATTCAATTGTAATTGTGCTACCAGAGAAGTTTTTAAGAATGCAAGTAAATATATTACATTGAGAGCCACAAAACTACATTGTCTAATATACTAATATGTCCCATTTAAATAAATTTCATATTATGCAATCCAGATATTAAGTTCCTTTTTGTTAAGGTCTGAAATGGGTACACAGTAATGTATGGGAAACTAAGCGTCCAAGTACTGAATTATCTGCATTATAGCAATGCATTTGTAGCTAGAGGGGCTGATCATGAAGGAAATGGTAGTCTAGCTGACTGACATCTTCCACTCAGTTCTCTGAGAGCAGGAGAGACAGTTATATAAAAAAAGATAGAAGATAAAAATGAAGGTTCTAGACCTATATACATCAAGGATCTGGTTTGGAACTGGGCTAACACAATAGGAGCACACCTATGTGTACTTAAAAGTGAAGTTTAGTCCTTCATATGTAATATGAATAATATTTTTTCTTGCCAGGTAGTGAGCTGCTTTAAATAATGAAGAGTGTTTTATATAACATTTGCTGGGAAACAGTCAGTATTTTGTTCTCTCCTCAGACCCTCAGTCCCATGTCCCTGGCCCAGGATCAAATGTGTGTCTCAAGTCAACAATCCAGGCATATTTTTCTGCTAATATTTGTCTTTATCTGAGAAAAAGGTTGCACCTTTGCCATTGGATCCCCTGTCACATATAGCCTTTTTTGTCCAATTAAACACCTACGTGTCCCATCCATATGTTCATCCTCTCAGGTCCTAATGTCTGCTACCAACTTCTTTCTTGCTACTCTTTCCCCACAAATATAGTTTGAGTCTACTGTTGTAACCATGTCGGCTCTCTTTTCTGCATCAGCTCCTTTTGCTCAGTCCCAGCAGCCATCACTTACCAGTGTTCACTGCTAATGTCCCAGGTAGCTTATCCTACCTTACCTATAGCTGTTCACTCATCAGCTTTTATCTTCAGCCAGCCCAACTTTCAGCTTCTTAGATGACAGCATGGGGCAGTTAGTTAGATCCCATATAACTTCAGGGCAAAGTTTTTCCAAAGGAAAAATAAAAGACATAAGACAAAGAAAAGTAGAAGATTGGTTCCTTATGCCCTTGCAACAGAATCTCTGTTCTCAACTATAGATTTTTAATTAATACAGTTGTTCTTTAACTACCTCTTAATTGTTTAACAACCTGTTAAACTACCTGCACTTTCCAGTGTCAGTAAGAGCTTTGATAAGCATTTCACTGCAAGACCCTCTTGATGGCTTTCTAGCAATTATACTATTATAATAGACTGGAGCAAGATGGGATCCCTTGTTCCAGTCTGAGCAAAACACACATCTTAGAAGTACAATGATATTCGCTGTCTTGCCACAATTAATAAATTCAACGTACAAGCATTGAGGAGTATTATAAAACAAGTGCTTCTTTCAACACATTTAAAATTGAATTTAGTTCAAGATTTTTGCCAGTCTTTAAAAGGCACTGTCCTGTTTCACACCGCCCTGACACATGATTTTAAGGAATCATTCCAAGCTCTTTCTAAACTTGAGTATCTTTCTCTTTGTAGACTGGTATGGTTCATGCTTCCCCATTGTTATGGTCTTCCTTCTCTGGGATGTGCTTACTGAAATGCTGACTTAGATTCTCAGCAGCAGTAAATGTACATTGCTTTACTAACTTTCAATGTGTCAGGCTAAAATATGCAAGATGAGTGTAAGGGGCCCAGGTTTCAAATTTATCCCATCATAAGAAAAACATGTATCAGCGTTTATCTCCTTGGTGCTTCTAGGCCACAGTAATGACAGCTTCTGATTTCCAACCTTGTTTGATTTCTACAAGATATTCTTATCACATAAATACTAACTGTCTGTGCAAACAGGAAGATACCTGTTTATGCTGAGTACATACTATCACCGAAATACTTCCTAGGCCTGGGTTTTTCCCTCTGAACCAGATGCAATTCCTTTTCAGTGATTTAATTGCTTCCTTTCCATTTAATTACTTTGAAGATTAACTGCAGGCAAGTGTATTCCAATAATAGGCTCATCTACAAAGAACAGGAAGCTTTCCCTGTGGTCGAGGGAATTCACCACTTCCGACTGCAGCTCAGCTATTTAGCTATCAGGTTTCCCTTTGCCCCTGGGCTTTATGTGTCACCTTGTCTGTTTGAGCATAAGGAAATGTCATGGGATGAACTGCTTATTCTTGAATTCACATACAGAGCTCCTGGCAGGAAATAGAAAAATCCTTCTTCTCCTGGGAACAACAGATACAAATATCCCTGGCCCGAGTATTAAATTAGTAATTATATATCATTAATGTTAATAATATCTAGAAGACTTTCCATCAAGAAATTTCTGAGGGGAAAAAAATAGTTAAAACCAGACAGCTTTTTATTTATGCATAATATTATCTGGGCAAAGATACTTTCTTGGACCTAACATGCATATTGCAAAGTGGTTGATTCAATCTACCTTTCATTGGAACCACTTCATTTCAAAGCTAGAACTGAGATTGTTGCTTTCTGTATGTAAAAATGGCACATCATGGGAATTTGTTTTCCTCTTTTTATGTGAAGACTGAGTATTATTTTTAGGCAATTTTTGTGGTTTTGGGATTAAGGGATTTACAATATTTTTTTTACTTGAGATTACACCTAAATCCATCTGAAATTTTATGCTGAGCTAGACCACTATGACTGTGAGCTCCCTGCTCCTGACTGACCCCTTGCAAGAACCAAATACAACTCACACAGCACCACAACCTCTTGCACATCTATTAATTAGAAGGGGAAAAGGACCAGGGAACATTCACAAATAGAATGGAAGAAATTTGCATGTTAAAGAAGCACTCTAACCCCTTCCCTATTCTCTAGCACCATGCTCCATAGTATATGTGCCAAGAGAGGTAAACCGAAAGTGTTCTCTAGCTAACGCTGAAGCAAGTTATGCTACATTGGGTTAGGTAATTTTTTTCTGACAATGCTTGGAATATATTCTTAGTCAAGAGTGCTTTTCATCCAAAAGTGGTTATACACAAAATATTTTTCTGCCTCTCAAATTCTAAGAACATTTCTGTGTATAAATGAAAGGTTTATGACTCACTAAATAATCTACATCAAGGGAACATTTTTATTTTCTTTTTTTTTTTAATTGAAACTCAACCAAAGCAATTTAGTCTCCAATTTATTCTCATTGGTAGAAAACTACCCATCTTAAATTCAGTAAAACTGCAAATGAGTTTTCAGATGCTTCCATTTAATCAAATTTTGGAGGTGATTTTTGTTGTCTCCTTTAATCATAGATTTTGTTTCTGTATTTCCTTTTCCACTGCTTGTGGTAGTTGAAAGGAGACTTCTCTTTGTCCTACCCAGAAGACATGCTGCCTATTTATTACAATGTACAGCAGTACAGTCATGGAAAATACAGATATGTATGGGAAATAGGAAGGGTTGCATCTAGGTTCTTTTTGTGTGCTACAGCTGGCAGATTAAACAGTTTATGTAAGAAGGTGGAGAGGTGGCAGGGGAAAAACTTGGCCTGCTTTCCCCAGCAAAAGATTTCTTTTGCAATTAATCTGAAGGTGTGGGATGCTCATCTGCCAGTCTTGCTCAAAAGCTTCTCAAGCTCTGATTTGGGAAAGGAAGGTTTATCCACAAATGTGACTTTGAACAGCCGGTGCACACAGCTCCTGAGGCTGCTCTCTGAGGCTAAATCCATGCTGTAGATCCGAAATGAAAATGTGTAGCTGCCTCTCTCCATAGAGAGCAGCAGGCATGACTTTCCCAGGTATTTTCCTGGGGAAGGCTGTGAGAAGATCAGAGAAAAGAATGAGGAACAAGTCTTATCTCCACTTGCTGCACCTGTTGTTGTGCACATATGAAATGTGTTATGGAAATTTGTTTACCAAAGGATGATTTCTTAATTGGACAGTTGTGATGGTGTTTCAATTGATTGACCAATTGGATCCGTCTGTATCAGACTGTCTGTGAGGGTGATGAGTTTCTTTATAGAATAAGAATAGCATAGTACAGCATAGCATAGCGCAGTATATAATATAATGTACAGCATAGCATAGCAGAGTGATTGATCAGCCTTCTGGAATCATGGAGTCAATGCTAATTGTTACCCATCTGAAGGCCTGTGACAACAAAAATGTACTACCCAAGCAGAGGAAGCATCTGCTGGACCATTCCACAAGCACATGGATTTGGGCTAGCCAGAGCAGATATCACCTTCTGGAGACCCTCCAGGCTAAACCAATGCCAGGTAGGAAATACAGAAAAAACCAGGGTGTTACTATGGGAAACAGAGGAAAAGAGAGAGAACTGAGGTTAATTCATTTAGGAACAGAAGTGAGGTGTTACGTGTATTTTGACAAGGTAGTATAGACAGTTTGAGGGTAATTAAGTTTATTGTAGTGCTGGGAAGTTGCAGTCTGATAATAACCCTGGGAAGTCCTTAATTCATTTTGATATATACCTGACTTGCACACCTTCTCCTGTGAGTTTTGAGACTAAAAATGCAAAAGGCCTGACTTGAGGAAGAGTTTAGATAAGGACCCAATGAGGGAAATGCTGCAGCATGAGTTTGCCCTGTGTTAGACACAGGGGACCTAAATGAGGAAAAATTTTCTGGACGTCTCAGTTTTGGAGAAGACTCAATCAGGTAGCATGCCCTGTGGGGGTCTTGAGAACCTGCCTCCTCACCCAAGTGAAAGATATGGAAAAAGGTTCCACTCTAACCTTAGTATAAATTTGGGTTGAAAGATGACCAAGTACAAGACAGAAGCTCACGATTTGGTTAGTCCTTGACCCCCATAGAACTAGGTTGTTTAGGGAGAGCTACACTGCACACAGAGAGCAAAGTGGGATTATTATGTTATGCCTCTAAATGTCCCTAAAGCCATCAGAGTTACTTGTGCTCTTTCCAATCTAATAGAGGTAAAACCTCTGCCAATTCTTAGCCAACAGCTTTACAGTTACATATAGCTATAAAAACTGGTCTTCAAACATACTTTTTTTACTCCTGTTTTACTCCAAGTGTATTCCTGTTCTTTGGCCACCATATTTGTATACTACATAAATAATTAGAATAAATGTAAAAAACAATAGTTCACATACAGTGCTAGTGACTGTGCTTAGGGAAAAACACTCAGAAGAATCAAGAATTAGCAGTGATCAGCAGTGGCTGCTACCAGGTCTATCTCATTTATACCAAAGGAGGGTTTCTGCATGCAATTGTAATAACATGTAAGTGTCCAGTCTTACTAAAGCGATGCATTAATGCCCAATACTGACTCATTAGATAAGTAAAATTCAGATTTACGGTAATGTACAAATGACAAAATAGTCCTTGTTTTATCTACTATGCTGTGTCCTTCCAGCAGAACCAAAAACACAAACCACTTTGATTCATCACAATAGAGAGTCACAATAGCAATGTTATTTCTGAAAAAATTATAACTTTTCATTAAAGACTTCCAGTGACATTGGATCCAGTCTTCCCAATCTAGCAAGTGTTCCCAGTGTGCTCAGTTAAGTTTATAATTAGAAAACATTTCTAATAACTTTCATCTTTTGTGTGTCAATTTAACTCTTTCTTGTTTTCCTATTCTTTGTGAATACGGACAAAAGTATTGTTTCCTTTTGTACCAACAGGAATGGCTTAATGTTGTTAAAATTTCTTGCCAAAATGTCCTTCTCTGTCTTTCTAGGCATGATATTACCCACTCTTCCAATCTTACTTCTTTGTGGCTTCTGCTACTGATAGAAAACAACTTTTGATCTTGCATGCATCTTGTGGGATATATTTCTGGTTTTTACACTATGAGCCAAATATTCATTTTTCCAAAAGAATCTGACATTGTTGATTCAGACCCAATATGTAATCCACAAAGTCTTAAGATCTTTTGAAGACCTTACTTTCTGATATTTACCATCATAATGAATTTGTATAACAGATGTTTTCTTTACTATCTTGCCCTTTCTCTTAATCTTGCCCCCATTCCTGTTCTATCTTGAGTTACATACCATGTTTCCAGTCCATGTGGGCAGACTTTTAGTTTTACTGCTATCCTTCAATACATTTGGGGTCCTTCCTAGCAAGGTGTCAGATACAAAACTAATGAGCATTTTGACTATTCCACCATCTGTTTTGCTAATGAAAACCTTGAACAGAAGCAGATCTAAGGCAAACCGCCCCCCCCCCCCCCCCCGCAGAGCCCTGAGCATAATTAGATTTTTATTAATTTCTCTGTGGTGTGGTTTTGTGCCCACAGAATAAAGGCTATGTTTTTCTTACTTCAGACATGAGAATATTGACAGAGACTGAGTCAAAAACTTTGCTCAAGTAAATGTACATATGTTCCTCTGCTCCTCAACTGTCCGCAGAACCTATTACCCAGTCATTAAAGAGTGAATTATTTTGCTTTGATTTATTCTTGGCAAATCTATGTTGGCTTCTGGTTCTCTCCCTGTTGTTTTCGAGGTTCTGAAAACTGCTCCAAACTTATTCTGTGAATTGAAGTTAAACTGATTGATCTAATTCAGTCATCTTTTCCTTTTATTTGCACTCTTCAGATGAATAGGCACTAATCTTCTTCTACTTAATAAAAGTCCCAATAGATGGAGTTTAATGTCTTCACAGGCTGAGAAATATGCACTTTTAACACCAAAACTAGGTATCTATCACACTAGTGTTTAAATTGTGGTAATGTAAAAGCATTTTATTTTCTTTGGTTAAGGAGGATGTACAATATCATTATTTCATCTCCTTTACACCTTGAAAATGCTAATAGGAATAAAATCTTTAATGATATTTTGAAAGCTTTTGAGATCACTCATTTATGGTCATTATAGAGTAGAAATTTTGATTCTGGCCTTGGACTAGAGTAAGTGTCTCAATGGGTCTCAATGTCTTCATCAGGGATATTGTACAGAAATGTTTTATAGGTGTAAAGAGTCCAAGATTTTGGGGATGCACAATGAAAACTTTAAACTCCAGATTTTCAGCTTTATCTTTACAATAGGAACAGAAGATGAGATCCACACAGTCTAAGTTTGGCAATAGAAGAGTCAGTTGCCTGGACTACAGTAACTATGCAGGCTCTCCTTCTGGGCAATGGAAACAAGCTGACAACTCCTTCCTAAAAGTGGTATAAAGCAGATGAGATCTCTTTTCCACTTTCTGTCTTTGGCACTAACATGCAGAGTGCAAATAGATTTTGCCAGCTGCTTTAGGGAGATGTTGAGCAAAGAAGGTGATGGGTCCCACTGCGAAAATTGGGGCTTCTTGGTGGAATTGCTGCTGTTATCTCAAGTGAGTGAATCTTCAAGTTACACTGACGTCCCTGATGGACCAGCCTAGGATTCAGTAAACAGGCTGGTAAAATAAGCAATTTTCTCGCTCTTCATGGTAGCCTGACACGTCAGAGTTCAGGCACACTAATAAGTGCATTTCTGTTGCTCTTATATGTTAGTTCAGTATATAATAAAGAAGTTGCATTATGAAGACTGTTTATTGGGATGGGTGAAATATTTGTCTTATTTCTTCCATAATGAAGAAGGTGGTGTACTCCACAAAAAAATAACTTTAAAAATATGTTTACCAATATTGGTCATGCAGACAGAATTTGTTCAGATCAGAAGGGATCCCAGTATGTCTCTAGACCAGTCTCCTGCTCAAAGCAGGTGGGGTCTACAATTAGTTGGAACCCTGAAGATTTAAAAGAGAAAGACACAAAGCAACAGGACAAATTCTTAATATTTCTGGAGATAAATCAATATATAGAAAACCGGAGCCAAAAAAAAGCTTTCTTTCTGATCAGAGAGTTCTGTACCTGTTATTTTAGGAATATCAATAAAAATTAGTAAAAAAAAAGGAAAAATCCACAATCTATGCATACAAAAAATTACTTTGGAATTATTTTCAGATTTGATAAACAGTTGGATGCCTGCTTATTGAAAAAGAGCTTTGTTTAATTGGTCTGAATTTTAATGCAACTAATTGTTTCAGAATTTTCTTTCTTTGAGGTATAAATAAGCTGGAAGCGATGCACAAATTTAATTTGGTGTTCCCTGAAATATTTCAGGCAAATGCAAAATAAAAAATAGTTATGCTTGTTTGTTCTTTTTTTTTTTTTTTCCTTCCCACTAAGAATATTGCTTTGCTTGTTCTGGCCTGAATTTTTAATCCCTTTATCTTTTGTGGTTCAAGCATGAACCCAAACTGCACTGATTATTAAATTCTAACTAGTGTCATGAGCCAGTAAGAAAAAGGATCTTGGCCTAGATCAGCAATGAGATGCGTATAAATTAGGGTCCCAATCATAGTGGTGTCAGCTCCTCATGATATTTCAGACTTCCATGAACTCACTGACTGTTTTCATTCCATTATTGGATCCATGACTTTTTAGAAGATTAGTCAATCAACCAAAATTAATGATAAAGCAAATTTCTTCAGCAGAACCAAACACATACTGTTGCCTGTTCACACAGAATTGCAACACTAAGTAAAATGAAAATCAAGCTTTGTTTTTCCAGAAATCAATGCTTTTTTTGCCAGACTTATATTCTGACACTGAGAGTCACCCATACATTAAATGAGTCCATTGAAACTGTTTTGGTGACATCTGCATCAGTTCACTTTTCAGGTCTGTGTTGTGCAAGGTACATAAGCTGTTTCTAAACAATTATCTTTCTAAATTGCAGATGTAAATATATATGTGTATATGTATATGTGTGTACATATATATGTACTTGACATTTAAGCTACATTACTTTGAACTAAATCAGCTGACAGACCTTAATGCTAACAGCTTTAGCACAGCACTGATTCATATCCAGTGAAACAGCATCTGTTAGTGGCACAAAGTACCTTCTGCCTTATAAGGTCAAACAGCTACTAAGAGAAAAGAACTTCAGTAGGACAAATTCTGTTTTCACTGATGTGAATGTAAATTTTACGTCACTGAGTGAGAATTATTGGATCTCTGCATTAAGTTCTTACTACTAATGCTGCAGGAGATCACGTCGTGATGACACTGTGTGGGTCTGAAAAATTTTGATATTAATCTTCACATTTCTAACTGCAATTTGGTCATTTTCAATATCTGAAAAGAACAGAAAGATATAAAATTTTGTTAGAGAAACAAAATATCTTCTTTTTAAAAAGGATTTTATTGTCTTTTGATATTTGATGGAATGGAAAAGGACTCTTTTGCTCAAGTAAGAGATGTGCCACTTCTAAGCACCTAAGGCAGAGACACTGTTCTCTATATTTCATATGCTGATAGCACTGTTCCAACATTGTTTCATCCACTAGGCTTCATCCAGGATGATGCTGCAGGTGACTAATTTTATAAATAGCAATAAATTTAGTGACTCTATGATTTACATCAATTGGACCATCTTGGCTTGAAATGAAACAGATTGTGCTGTGCTCCACATAGTTTGAAGGGGGCCTATTGTGTCATCCAAGTATTTGATTTCCAGAGCAGCAGAAAAAAAATATTGTATAAAAATCGAATCAGTAGGAAAATGTCTCAGCTGAAGTATACTCTGTATGCAATCAGAAAAAGAGGGCAGAAGTCTTCTAAGGTAAGTGTGAATTATTTAAAAAATCTGCAAGTTCTACAGCATTTTCTCATTAGTTATTCAATCATTAATAAAATTCACAGGTCTCTGCCAGCATCCAATCTGGGACTCTAACTGTATTGAGCAGTCAGAAGCTTGATAATAAAGCAGTTCTATCAAAAGCTAGAAGCAGAAGTCCACCTTGAGGTAGGAAATCCATTAATTTGAAGTCCTAATTACTTCCCATTTTTGTAAAATGTTGCAGCTCATTGTAGATAGTGTAGAGAAAATTACTTGGAAATTAATTTTTCCCACAGCTCCAGGGATGGCCCAACATGATTTCAGATGACTACATGTTTGATTCATGGAAAGGAAGGAATCAGACACAGAGGGCAGATTTTCCAAGCTGGGGCAGTACATCAGGATGCCATGGCAGGGGCAGGGACTGTGCTTCACTGAGACATCCGCCCTTCCTGATCTGTTGTCTCCATGTGAATGAGAAGCCTAAGAAACTTTTAAGGAGGCCTTTTTAAAAGCAAGATTTGTGGTGGGTGAAGCTTCCAGAAAAGCAAAAACATTAAGGAAAACTTTATAGAAAAGAAATCAAACCCAATAATAACAAAAAGACAGGCTCTAATTATTTTTTCTTCTTATTTTTTTTTCAATTCTTATTCCTCTCCTTGTTATCACAAATCAGCACAAAAGTTAAGTTTATTGTGATAACACAAACAGGCAGACTATCAATACAAAAGTGGAAATAAGGGAAAAATGAGATATCTTGAAGCTGCCTTTCCGTCTCAACTATATGTCTTACTTGTGTAAATCCCCTAAATCCTTTATTTTATTAAGGTATTTTAGCATTGTATATAGAAAATTTATTATTTAACTATGTATATAGAAAATTTATTTTAGCCTTAAAGGCCTATCTAACAAATATCTTTTTTAAGGACTCTACTACCTTATGTTCAGTCTTCCATATTTTGCAGGGGTCTGAAACATTAATCTTGAAATTATACGAACTTCAGCTGATCTTTGGAAAAGAATGAGCAATAAAAAGGAGAGGAAAACCACAGACCTGGTTAAGAGAATCTGTTCATATTCTGGAATAATTCCTGTTGTTCTCTCTGTGAAATTCAAGTTCATCTGCAGAAAGAACACAGTAGTTCATGACTTTAGACCTTCACTGGAGAAATATTCATAGGTATCATTTTACCTTGAGTGAATGGGGTAGCAGATGACTCTTAAATTCCCCAGGAAATTTCTTTGCATGAACTTAAAGGAGAAGAGGGAAGAAGTGAATAACCAGGTATATGCTCTACAGGTAAAAGCATATTTGCTTTGCCAGCTCAGCATGGATGGATTACCATGTCCTAGCATAAAGCACAAGCTACACTTTAAGAACTTTTAAAAATTATTCAGTGAGGGGAGGGTTGGGGAAATCTTCATGTGCCAGAGAAGAAGTTCATAGACTTGCATTAGCTCTGCTTTAGTCTACCTATCCCTATTGCAATGTTGCAAACATGGATTTAAATGCTGCAGCAATTTAACATTTTTTTACTATTATTTTTAGGAAATTTTCCTTCAATACAATGTGGGTTTTCTTTTAAATGGGTGCTAGGAAATCTAGGATATAAAATGACATAACTATGCTGACAGACACAATTAGTCACAGTGAATTTGTCAGATCTAAATATATCTATGTTATTTTATTTCATGGCTGATTTTTCCTAAAAGTTTCAGATTATCAAGTCAATTTTGCAGACATGCTAGAGTATGAGACTAGGTGACACAAATTTCTGAAACATTGATAAATACAGACGAAGCAGAGAGTGATTAATGCCAAATCCAAGCAGACGTGTTAGGAATCAATGTTGATTGCTGAGGAATGGCACACTAAATGGAGTTTCATTAAGTCTGCAAGGTCACTGTGATATTTGTGATACACATAAAGCAGAAGAAACAGCCCCAGCACTAGATGGTCTTGTTACTTTTCGTTTAGTTCCTGAAAACCTGTCAGTGGGCAAACAAACTGAAATTGTGTCACAGTGTCTTCTTCTCTAACACAGATGTGTTAAAGCTCCCTAAGGACCAAAAATGAGTGTAACTTCTGCAACAGCTTGCAGGTCTGACAAAACAGCAAATAACATAATGATGTGTTGCTCTCATGATGACTCCAGCTGATGGTGTGCAAAAATGTCATAAAGGCTTTGTTTTACTAAAATTTAAGAATGTGATAAAGGAGAACAATATTTAATACTCAGTGAGTTTTGATGCATTGCCTTCATTCTGATCATTATATTCTTTCTAGTAGAAACAAACCCAAGAAACCGCACTGCAGTTCAGGGCTGGTGGATACATGACCTGAAGAAAGACCAGGGCTGTAACAGCATTGTAAACCAGGAGTATAGTTGCATTTTCAAACAGATGGAGAGGGTGGCATGGGTCTCCAGTCTTGTCTCTCTTGTTACAGTCTCTAAGCAGTTCACTCCAACATAAGCTTGTCCAACCTCAACACACAACAGAAATGTTTATCTTGGGAAGATCCAGCACTCAGAGTGGTACCATGGTGAAGAAAAGGACAATCTTCATGGTCACTTAACAGATCATCACTGAATAAAATTTCATTGAATAAAATTCCTACACTGCCTTGCTTGCCCAGCTGGGCTGGCTAGCCCTTGTTTTGCAGTGCACTCTCCAGAGCCAATAGGAGACTTTGGCACCTGCAGGTTCCTGAGGGTCTAAAATGCCTGTGAAATTTTGTCTCATAAGCAAGACAAACAGTGGATACCTGTAAGTGATGATCCCAATGAGATTTCAGAAGTAGCTCATTGCAAATCAACATGTCCAGATATAGCAAAGAGAAAATCACGATCTTCTGCAGTTACAACCCACAGAGGTATAAATACATATTGGTATGTATGAGCAATATGCATTGCATATAAGTGGAATTCATATACATGCAAAAAGAAGCTCATTCTATCTGGATATTCATACATGAGTCTGCCTTTCAATGGAAACTGGAGGCCCAAATTGCATCTAAATTGCGTGGACCTTCAATGCAGGAAACAGGCACCTTACCAACCCAGGAGAACCTACAATTTCCAATTAAGAGAAAAGAAGCACAAGTCCCATACAGAACAGTTGTAGCAAAATTCCCTTCCTGCATGCAGCCAAGAAAGTCTGGTGCCAAGCTCTCATCCTGATGCTGTCATTTCTTCTCTGCCCCTTTTGAGGCATTAGCTGGAGAACAATTTCTGTTCCACATTAAGTGGAGAGATTGCAATTCTGCCCATCCTTCACACGGACTTCACAAAATTATAAAGGCATATATGTTCTTGTCCAGGTGTTAGAAAGACCCAATCCACAAAGCAATTCCATTTTACCTATCTACAGTGCTTACATTAAAAAAAGTGTTTCAAAAGTGCATATCAGAATACAGTTTTACACTGAATTTATGTTAGAACAAGGAAGATCAAGAGAAGGTACTTGCAGTTACAGAGGCAAATACTTTGGATGCCTCTTAATTTTCAAGAAAAAGATCTTTCTAGGACTACTGAAGCTTTTGGCAGAGCAAGAAACTGAATGCAGACTTTCTGCACTAGATGAGGAATATAATCAGTGGCCCTTCTCCCTCCACTGTCTGTTTTTAGAGGAGCACAGCTAGCTTTCCTTTGGTGTTGCTAAAAGTCAGCACCTGAGCACACAAGGCAATGTGAGTCTCCATCTAATTTTCCCACTTATTAAAATGATTTTGTTTCTTTTGAAAAATGGGCAGTACATGAGGATAAGTTAGTTCTCTAGGTTTCTAAATTTAGAGCATATGGCTTTGGTTACCCTCAAGGTGTCAGCACAGATATGGAACAAAGACCTTCAGCAGTCCATGAATTTGTTGTAGAAGTTTATTTTTTTTATCTTCTTAATGTGAAGTTTTGACAGCAAAGCACCAACAGTGTCATTCTCCAAAGCAGAACTACCAAAAGGAGGAAAATTTATTGATCTTTTCTCAGGATGCCTCTAAAAATGCAAAACTTCCAGCCAAGAAACGGGGAAATTTGCCTTTTACACAATGACACAAAAGTGATGTCTGAGATCCAACAATGGTATAATTGAACTTCCAGATGTTATTTAAAATAGTAAAATGAGGCTCTAGAAAGTGTGAACTTCAATTATTTTAATTAATTTTTAAAAACTTAACACATATTAATGGCCTTTTACCATAGAATGAAGGTGTGCACATTTACACCGAGAATACAATTCACATGAAGCTTGGAGTCACAATGGTACTTTTGGGGGTCTAATATAATTTTTGTGTGGACACGTCCTGCCTCATATAGACAAATCATAATGCTGTAAGAGGGTTTCAGTTGTAAAAATCCCTCCCTCCTAAAGCAAACAGGCCACAAAAGGTGTTGAGGAGAAGCTCTACTTGAAAAGATTGGTGCTGTCACATCATTTATTTCTTTGTTGGTCTGAACAGATCATTACAATCTACATGGAATAAATCCACTATCCTTTCTGGGATCCTTTTTGCAATACACATTACCCTTTTTCTTGGAATCACTGATGCTCACTGCCTGCATAGAGTCAAGCTTCTAAACAAACAAAGACTCTTAAAAACAAATTCTCCATTGTTCATAAGAAAAAATCTATCTCTATTTGATTAGTCATGTTGTTAGCTACATCTTTATTTTAGCCTAGACCTTGAAATTTGCAGTGTTCAAGTCCCAGAAGTGGAGGTCAAGGAAGCATACTGAAGAAAATGAATGGGCTAAGAGAGGAAAGTGCTATTCCTGGAGAAGAGATCATTTTGCAGTAGCAGAGGTAATATTTCTTTCTTTCTTTTTTTTTTGGAAAGTTTATTGCTGTTGTGTCTTAGGTAGCTAAAATTCTGGAAAGCCTCCTTTTGCCATTAGCAGTTCCCAAAGTGTAGGAATGGATTTTTCATTCATGTGAAATGCAGTAGGAGAGGGTGCAAGTTGTCTTAACTATTGTTAAGGACTTAACAATAGTTTTGCGTGGAATTGTTACAATAGTTAACAGGAATTGTTTTTCAGATGGAGAAGAAGGGGAGTTGCTTGACTTCAGCTTGAAATACAGAACTGTACAATAAAGGAGAGAGGTCTGGAAAGTTTGGTCATGGAGTGCAAAGCATAAAACCTGTTCCCCAAGAAACCCCCTCTGGGGCACTTCAACATCTGGAATCCCTAGAGTGTGTGTGCATACGGAGCACATTGCCTGCTGATTTAGAAAATGAGGCCAGCCACCTTTTGGTATATGCTTTCCAAGAAATCAGTCTCTCCTGGTACATCAGACCAGAGGTACTAAGGGGTAAGCTTACCTGGGGTAAGCTAAGACAGATCCAACAAGTCATCACAAGTATTCCTTTCTTAAGCTTCCTTTCTGCTTTTACCAGGCAGAATTACAGCATCTTGAACTCCAGGATCAAGGCGCATGCCTCATCCAGTTCTTCTCACTGTAGAGACCACCTACCTGACCATGCTTTTTTCCTGGGGGATAGGTTACAAACTATTTTTAAATATGGCTTTTTTCAAACTGTTATTTTATAGCTTTAAATCACCCATGCCCAAAAGTCATAAGAAATGGGCATTAAGAAAGAAAACAAAAGGTAGTTTTGTGTAAATCAGGGGAGTAAGTGTAATAACCTTAGAGCACTTCATGCTGGAAAAGTGAACCAAATAATAAAGTGTTAAATAGAAAGCATTCTGGACTATATTTGTGTGTCCTATCTTCAATGGTAATATCTGCCTCAATAATTCTCAGAAAATATCCAAACTGTTTTGTTTTGTTTTGTTTTGATTAAAGAACACTATCTGGTATGTAGGGCAGCCTCTCCAGTGTCTCTTTTTCTATGACTTTTCAGGAGATGGCTAAGAGGTTTTTCACTTTATACCTAAGAGCATCATGTTCTACAGACTCATATTCTGAAAGATGCAGTGATTCACAAAGTGGAAAAAATGAGAATAAAAAAATTGCTCTTTGGGATTCAAATACAAAAACAAGAGCAAAAGCTGGCTTGTCTTTGTTTTCGCAACAAACTGACTACTGTAATAAAAAAGAAAAGAAATAATGTCTTAGCAGCAAACTGACTACCACAATAAAAAAGAATAGAAATAATATTGGGATGTCAGGAGGATAAAGAGACTTTTATAGGACTTTGGGAAAATTAATTGTATCAATTTAGCAGTGCTGAATACCTAATAATGGTGAGCAGCTGAGAGTGACTCAGCATTGCATCAAGCATGCCTATTCTCTCAGGAAGTGTTTCAATTCAGCATGAGAAGCAGACTGTAACTTTTTTGTGATTGACAATGACTAAGACGCATGTAAGATGCTGGAGGATTGAGTCATTCTCCTTGCATTTCTCAAAGTGACAGCAGAAGAAATAATTCAAGGAAATAGACTAGCCAGATTCTCAAATTGAAGCAAATAATTTTTAAGACTTGAAGTGGTTTTCTAGGATCCTACTCCCCTTTTGCTGCCCCTTATTATTTCCAGAAGGCAATTAATTGTTGCTGGCATCCATCTCCAGAGCTTGTTCCACAGACCTGCAAGCTGTTGCTGGCTCTGGTGCCATCAGAAAAGTTTTGCCTGGTTCTGTGCTTCTGTGCTTCTGTGCACAAGGTGCCACAATTCCAGGAACGCTGCTGATTCCCCAGAGTTTGTGTTTTCCTGATAGGTAATGTCACTTTCACAAAAATGGGTTTTGATTTTCTGACAAGTTTTAAGCCTCTGCTGTAGCCAGATGCTGCAGAGTCCTGATTACCAAGAATTGCTCTTTGTATGTATCATTGAAAGACACAACAGAAGGAATAAAAAGCAACAGCGTCCTGGCGAGAGAAAAAAAAAAGACAGAAACAATCGTAGGAGACAGGAACAACTTCAGTTTACTCTCTGAGCTTAGACAGCACACAGAGAAGATCCTCCTGAGACAATTCCACTCTGAGAAACACAGCAACAGATTATTTTTAAATTCACAATTAATTAAGGAAATATTCAAAAGTGCATGGCAGTGGTTCTGTGACCATTTTCAAATGCCATTTCATTCATATTTCTGCAAAGATCACAACGATATGCAGGACACACCACTCACCACTATTTAATCTGATTCAATGGAGCTCTTGTTTGTAAAGAATGTAAAGTCTATATTAATATCAAACATGCTGATAGGAGTTCTAAAAGCTGAATCCTCATGTAAAAAGTTGGAGACAACATTTGAAAACACTGCATTATTTATTTTATTTTCCAAAAAAAGCATCAAGCAGTCACCAAAGTAAGTTTAAGTGAAGAAATTCATAACCACTTGTTATGCATTACATAACAAATGCACTGCTACTCCATCCAGTCTTGTAGCCACATGAACTATGGCACTATACCATAGAGGAAAGACAAACATCAGTAAAGATACTTTAAGACTCACAAAGTCTTGAATTTCAAGGCAAAATTTGATTTAAAGTGACAACAGAAGTACCAGCACCAGAACAGTCAGTCAGAGTTTAACTCAGATGACAGTAAGTGAACATAAAACCACACAGAACTTTAAAATATTAGTACTTATTCCTGCTGCCTACATTGAACATTACAACTCCTACCAATCCAGACAGCTTTAATAAGCCTTTATCATTCCTTTAACCCCTAGGAATCCACATGTTCATGTGTTTATGTGATGTTCTCAAGTATTGTGCCTGCTGATGTCCTAACTTTAGCCTCAAAGTCACTGCTCAAATGCACATCTGTGTCATCAGTGGTCACAGGTCTCTTGTTATAGTTGCACCTGCCCACTGGGCACAGACACTGCACTAAGTTGAGGCTCTGGTGGTAAAGCAGCGATTCCTTCTTTGCTGCAAATTGCTCCATTACAAGGAATGCAACAAAACTTACTAAGACATGTAGAACTTACCTGAATATTTGGAAATCTCTTTCATGTCCCTCCAACTGCTGTTTTCTTTTTACTGATGTTTCTCACTGCTAGTTAATCTGCATGCTGGTTCCCAATGTGCAGTGGGCTCTGTTTTTCTGAATCTAAGCTTTAGATTCATAACAACTACTCTAGATAGAATACATAGAATAAAATTAGTATTACAGGAATTTTTTCCCTCTGCCATTCTCTGGTTGCTATTCTGTGTCCTAGATGTTCATGTGATTATTGTCTTTTTAGCATCAATCTGTAGTCTGTCTGTCAGAGGCTCCCCAACTGCGTTTCCTCCACTCTTCCATCTTTTGATGTCCAAGGACTTCCAGAGCACCTGGCTACAGAGATTGGATTAGAGGGAAACATAGGTTCCTGTAGTCCTAAAATAACCCAGTGAAGAAAAAAAGAGGCATGGCTGAAGGCCAACAGAACTAGGTAATGTATGATTAACTGTCAGGGAGTTTTATGTTGTGTGACTGCTCTATCTCAACTTGGGGAGGTTGTCACATGCAGTCAGCACCAGCTGGTCTCCTGTTGCTGTTTCTGAAAGCAGCCTTTTGAAGATATTTTCAGTGAATGCTGAGGCAGAGACATTTTCCCTTATGTGGTTGCATTCTCCTTTGTCACATTTTAACTTCTTCAGAGGTAAAACAAGGAAAAGTTGGTATTCCATGGTGTAGTCACGCTGAACTGAAAGTCTCTCTTAAAACACAGGGAGATGTAACAATAAAGATTCTCCACTACTGCTGCCCATAAGCTTATTGGCAAACAATTCTGACCCTCTCCTAAGACCAATTGTGACTCAGGTCACTGATAGTCATTCCTGAGCTGCACTGGACTGTATGAGTCACATCTCTTTTGGCACAGCTGCTCTCAGAGCTGGTAGTGGTGCCTGATCCTGGTGCCTGCTATGACAGGGCACAACCACAGCTGATTTTCTATCTCTATAGAGATTTTTCTTGTTGGTTTTTCTATATCTCTAATCCACATACCTCGTTTTTTATGAAAAAAAGCCCATTTTTGTATTCCACAGGAATAGCTTCAAGCTAATGGGCATAGCAGGGCACTATTGTGTACATATACCTTTGTTTATAGCATGTAAGTGCAGGCAACAGGCTCTGCAATCAGGTCTCCAGTTCTTTTATCACATACTTCATCCAAATTTACCATCTTCAAAAGCCTTGATCTTTCCCAGCCAATGTCTTTGGTTTTTCAGAGTACTAATGGGATCAGATGAATTCATCCCATTAATCACTCCAGAGAATGAGTGTGCACAGACCAAAAGTTCAGTGCAAGTTGTATTTTCCATGTGATTTATGATGATTGGAGATTATTGAGAGACATCTAATTATTTGCACTGTTTGCCCTACAGCACTGTTTGCTATACATTAAATTTGCTCCAGGTCCTGAAGTGGACTGCATTGTGACTCTTTAGGCCTCCATGTCTTCATATGTTGAGGAGAGGTCTCTCTGGAGATCTTCATATCACTTCAATTGATGTGGAAGGTGTCTTCATCACATCTAAAACTTCTCATTTCCTTGCCAGTGGGTCTGCACATGGTATGACGTTTGTAAGGGCCATTTTGTTGTGTTTGATCATGAACTGTGTAATAGTAGCATGAAGCTGTCAGTCACTTCATTAAGTCTTTTTTGTTATCTTCTATGTCACATGTACTGTACAATAATACCTGATATCTTTGAAAGGACACCAGATTTCTATTTATTTCTCCTTTTAAATATACATAAAAGGGAATTTTACCTAGTCTGATATTTGCAGGTTTTGAATCCCATATGTTAAACTACTTACAAATTCATTCTTGTTTTCCTGAGGAAGTTAACTCTCCCAAACTTCTTGCTTCTAGATTCAGCACAGCAGGGTTTGAGTCATATTTTGGCCCTATCAATAAAGTCTTATTGAATGTCATAATGATGAATATACAGTGAGATCTATACATAGAAAATATTCACCATTCACAGCAATTCTGCTTCTTACTAATGTTTTGCCACAAAATGTACAGGTCTGTTAGGCTACTAATATTAAAGGCTTCAGACTCTGGAAGGCATTATTTAAAATGTTACTTATTAGAGCTAACATTTCCAGGAGAGAATAGCATAGACAATCATAGAATCATCTAGGTTTGAAAATACCTCCAAGATCATCAAGGAGTCTAAATATTACCCAAACACTGCCAAAGTCCATCTCTAAACCATAAACCATAGCACCACATCTACATGTCTTTCAAATGCCTCCAGGGATAGTGACTCAACCACTTCCCAGGACAGCCTGTTCCAGTGCTTTACAACCCTTTTGGTGAAGGAATTTTCCCTACTATGCAATCTAAACTTCCCTTGAACAATTTGAAGCCATTTCCTCTCATCTTGTCACTAGTTACATGGAAGAAGACACCAACCCCGGCCTCCTACCAGGTCATTGTAGAGAGTGGTAAGGTCTCCACTGAGCCTCCTTTGCCCCAGGCTAAGCCCCAGCTCCCTCAGCCTCTCCACATCAGACTTGTGTTCCAGACCCTTCTCTGGACACATTTCAGCACCTCAGTGTTTTTCTTTAGTGAGGGGCCCAGAACTAAACACAGCACTCAATGTGCAGGCTCACCAGTGCCAAGTGGGTTACAGCCCTTTCCCTAATCCTGCTGGCCACACCATTCTTCATACAAGCCAGGATGCCATCGGTCATCTTGGCCACCTGGGCACACTGCTAGCTCACGTTCAGCTGGCTGTCCACCAGCACATCCAGCCTCTTTTTCCTCTGGGCAGCTTCCCAGCCACCCTGTCCCCAGCCTGTAGGGCTGCATGGGGTTGTCGTGACCCAAGCGCACTCAGCACTTTGCCTTCTTGAACCTCACACAATTGTCCTTGGCCCATTGATCCAGCCTGTCCAGATCCCTCTGCAGAGCATTCCTGCCTTTCGTGTCCTTTCATACTGCCAGCTTGGTGTCATCTGCAAACTTACTGAGCATGGCCTTGATCCCTGTATCCATATTATCAATAAAAGTTATTATACAGGACTGGCTCCAATACTTTGGGAGCCTTTGGGAGCACCCTTAGTGACCGGCCACCAACTGTATTTAACTCCATTTACCACTACTCTCAGGACTGATACACCCAGCCACTTTTTCACCCAGGGAAGACCACACCTATCCATGTCATGAGCATCTAATTTCTGCTTGACAATTATGTAGGAGACAGTGTCAAAGACTTCTAAAATCTAGGTAGACAAGATCCACGGTCTTCCCCTCATCCACTAAACAGGTCACCTTGTGTAGAAGGAGGTCAGAAAGGTCAAGAGGCACCTGCTTTCACATACCCATGCTGGCTAGGTTGGTTCAAAGTCTCACTTCCCTTTAATTGGAACACCCTGAGAAAGAGCAATCTAAAAAAACTGTTAGGTGGTGCTCCTTCTTTCTTTTCATGTGTTCGTTTGCAAATGCTTGGAGTACCCATAGGTCCCGGCTTTCACTGTTTGGTCTCTTTTGGAGGGGAGTGGGGGGAAGGAAGGAGGGAAGTAATTTCATATCCTCATATTCCACACTATGGTTAACCAAAAAAAAAAAAATCAAATAACTTATTAAGACTTTGGGAGTGACTTCCTAAGTTAAAAAGAACTTTCTTTTTCCTTTATTAAAGACAATAATGTAATGTAGGACTTAAAATTAGACAAGTATATAATCTGTAATATCGCATTTCACAATGATGTCTCTTCTTCATAGGCTCCAAATCAATTATACTGCATAACTAAGTTGCCAGAGAAATGGAAAAGTTATCTGCAGATGGTGGTTAGAAGCCCATCTGCAGATGGTGGTTAGAAGCCCAAGCATAGATGTTCTCATGGTCCTGATTCCAAATATGAGGCTGCAAGTGTCAGCTCTAGGATTTGTATAATCTCTGGACTAGAGCGAATTGATAGATATGTTGAGATTAGTCAGATAATAAGGACAGAATGTACATGGTTTGTGTGGCCATACCAAGTTGATGATAGGGAATAAAAAGACATTATAGGAAAAGATTGTGTCATGTCAGCAACGATGCAATACTCATAAACAGTGAAAAACCCATTCATACAAGTGTGAAAATATGCAGAAAGGGTCTAATCTGAGCCATTAAAACCATAAGCAAAGTTGGGCCAGCAGCAGCAGGAATGCCCTGGGCAGTGCGGGAGTTAAAATATTCACATTGCGAAACAGGGAGTGCAACATTTGGTTAAGAGCAAGGACGCTAACAGGAAATGGCGGACAGGGAGTACTTGCAAAAAAGCACTGAAATGTCTCTGATCTTACTGAAGATTGTGTAGCATCATGGATCGTTATCTGCCCCCTTTTCAGTTAGAAAACAACAAAAAAAAAAAAGAGCAAATACAAATCTGCAATTACATTTCAAGCAGCACTGCACAAGAGAGACAACAGTTAAACAAAAGCCCTGTTCCCTGAATCAGTAAGGGTAATGCTGGCAGCCTAGAGAAAATAAACGACTACATGACACTATGCAGCCCTTGGAGATACACTGCAAGGAGCTCAGTCAATGACTGCAAGAAACATTCACCATAAGCTGACAGAAAACATTCACAGAAACAAAATACGGCCATGGGCCTTCCCAGAAGGCAGAGCAACTGCCAAAGGATGGTGAGAAAATGAGAAGCAACTAAAACATAGTAATGCCTTTTTGATCAGAGATATGCATAACTCACCCTTTTGTCCTCCCTCACTATCTCTCTCAGAATTCCCAGGTACAGCACACCACATTTTGCTTCTTCACCCACATTTCTTGTTTTTTCTCACACTGAGCTCACTTCTTTCACTTTCTCTGGCAGAGATATTTTTTGTCCTACACTCTGTTACTGTACAGAAATGAAGTCCTGATATATATAGATTGGATCCAGTTTTAACAGAAGAGATGCTGATGCCTCTCCTCGGGCATGCCCTGACAGAAAGCAGGTGATTTAGTCTGATTCAAATCCTGTTTTCAGCAGCCCATGATCATAGTACAGACCTGAATAATTCTGGGGAATGGGGAAAAAAACCCCAAGAACCATTCTTTTTCAAAGTTTGCAGATAAAGTTATGTTTGGACAGAAGGCCTTTCTGGATCAGAGAAAAGAGTCTGTTATTAGACATTAAAACTGAGATATTAGAATACAAACATGAAATAACCTCAGCCCTGTGACCATAATAAGCTATTCTGGCACCCAGAACAACTAGACATCAGCCTTTTCATCTCCAACTGTATGTTCAAATATATATGAATTTTTGTCTCTGATCTTTCTCTCCAGAGTCTTGATTGCTCATGAGAAATCTGTCAGTCACTGTGTACACAGTATGTGGATAAGCAATTACCATGGCAGTTTGTCCATCAGACACACAAAGTGACATATCCTGTGCAATTACCAATATTAGTCTGTGACCAAAAGTGTCCCCTGACCTGGGCTGGGCACAGTGAGACAGTCATTGTGGGGAAGTTGCCTGACAGAACTTCTCTGCCCCTGAATCCAGACAGCAGCCTCCTTTTCCATCCCTCATTGCCCTCCTTCCAGCAAGCCTAAGAATAAGGAACATCTTCCTGTGGTATGAGCACAGGTGGTATGGCAAAGCCAACTGCAGGGAAGAGGGAGACTGACAGTGTGTATTCATGTGTGTGCATCTGCACTCTGCATGGGGTAACTGCTGGCAGACAGCAGACCATGGAGATGAGAGGTACCACAAGATTTATCTTGCCTTTTTGCCATTTTCTGCTGCCCTTTTGTCTCTTATCCCTGCAACCCATGAATTCCTCAGCCAAAACAGAACTGCTGACTCCCCTGTGGTGCAGCATGGATGCTGGATACCAGAGTACAGCAACTACCAAAATAAATTGGAAAGGGATCTGGAGAAGGACACAAGGATGATCTCTGCAACAAGCCTGGTTCTGGTATGCTGAGAGTACTTTCTTGTGCCTGTATTTTTTCATTCTTCAAACAATACCATTAGATTTGGATTCATTTTTTGGAGACTGGTGAGGGGAGAGGTCTCAAAAGAATTTCCCCAATTCATTTTCTGTCATCTGTGTTGTCTGATAACAGGATACTTTCACAAGCTTGCCACCTTCTTTTTCTTCCATTACAAAATGAATTGGTGGTAGCATTCAATTCAGTAAAAGCACTTTTAAGAGGCCTGCTGAAAAGCATGATCAGCGTTTCTGTGTTTTGGCTCACAGGAAAGTTTTGCCCCAATTCACTCATGTTCTGAGAACAAACCAGGGAGTTAAATTTATTATGCAATTCCTTTCTTCTCCTACAAGTAATTCTTAAAGACTTCAATCACAAGCAATTATGGATCATTTCCCTGTGAATAATTTGTTTTCTTTATCTCTGATAAACCTGTATGTTTTTCACTGCACCAGCTGATTGTGCTTTTTATTAGAATGAGACACAGCAAAGCCTTGTCATCCCAGCCGCAGCCTAGCACACTGTGTGGTGTCAGGCAGGAGAGTTGAAGAAACACAGTTAATGGGCAGAAGTTCAATACTTCTTCATGAAAAATGTGCTAATCTGTTGTTTCCAGTGCCTTGAGAGACATGACTTGTATAGAGTTAGGAGGGGAGAGTAGACAAGAGAAGCCAAAAAATCCTTCTCAAAAATAAAAGCTAGACTTATTTCCAATATATTTAAAGGTAATTTTAAATGTCCCTATCACCAAAATATAACTGAAATACAACAGAAATTTCAGACTTTCACTGTCAGTGATAGGCACAACAGCCAGTCTTTAAAGCAGGCCTTGCCATTCAATTTTCTGAATATGCAGCTTTCTTTCACATAATACGTAAAGCAGATATTTAAATCAAGGAAATTCTGTTAAAGAAAGATCCTGTTTGTTCAAATGATCTAGTTATCCTAACAACTATTCAGTATATGTCTTGTAGAAATTATAAAATGCTGTCCAAAGATCGTCTTCTGAAAATCATAATCATTATATAAGAGAGTGGTCTATTTGCAAAATAATTCCAGTTTTGAAAAAAGAAGACATAAGAGAGAAGTATCTCCCCCCCCATCATCTCTGATCAGGTTTAGGATGCCTATCCTCTCATATATTTTTTCAGTGATTTTTTTTTTCCATTTTGTTGTTGCTGTGACTGATGTATTATAAGAAGGAATGTTGTTACAAACCATATTGAAAAGTATTTTCTGCTACTTTTGTGAAGAAGGTGGCTGGTATTTCACATGCAGTTCTAAGTACAGCAGAAAACAGTGTCAAGAATTCCTAGCTTCACTTTATTTCCCTGTTCTCCACATATAAAGAGACTTAATTCTTAGTAGGCCTGGATGAAGCAACTGATGGATCTTACAGTGCTGCAGATAAGGAGGAGGTTGTTAGTAGAAATAAGGAGTCAGGTGAAACTGAATCCCTTTCTCTTTGCATTTGTGATCTTGTTGGCTGCAGCTCTTGATATGAAACGCTAGAAAGAACCTTGTCTGCATTTTTTCCTCTCCTCTCTGTCTCTTAAAGTCTTGCTGAAAACTGTAAGAGACAAAAAGATGTTCCATTTCAGTGATGGGGGTGGAATCTCCAGGGGTTTTTTTTGCATGTGAACATGACAGATGGAAAATGCTTCCAAAGGAAGTCTGCACAAGGGGCAGCCAAGCACTCCATGTGCAAATACACTTGGTAAATACAGGACGAAAAATACCTCAGCCTCCTGCTTGAGAGCTGCCTTATTTTGTAACTCTCCAAGCCCATGACATATCTCCTTATTATGATAATGTCTCATGGCAAGCCCAGGTCTCACAATTTGAGCAGCACTGGGTGCACCTGAGTCCCACAGGCAGCTGACTGCAGACCACCACTGACTGCCAGAGCTGATTTCCCAATTCCACACCCAGCCCACGAGATACATATAAATATATTGAAGTTTATATTATATATTATAGATTTGATTTTTTATTATTCATTTCCTGAAACATGGTTTAAACAGGTTCAAGACATGGGTATACACGCTCTGTTATTTTCTACAAAGTCTGAAACATTAGTTTCAGTGCCTCTGCTTTCGTTCTTAGTTGTAACGTAACCAGACGCAGTGATCTTGATGACTTCTTGATAAGCTCAAAATGGTATTCACCACTGATCAGTCAGATTTCAGCCAGGATAAAAAGCTGCTGTTTTGTTGAAAGCCACCTCACCATGTACTGTGACAAAGAAAATGCAGCACCATAGTTTCACCTGAGAATCTGATGTTTGCATTGCTCAAGAATGAGGATTTTCTTTCTCCAAATACCAGTCATGGAGTAATTAGTGTTTTTCTTCTCATCTCCTGGTTGCCATTAAAATGGCCAAGTCATCTTCTTCACACTGATTTGCTCTCTTCTTCCTACTGTTTTTTCTTGAAAGGAACTTCTCCTCTTCTATCACGTCCAAGTTACAAAGATAGAAAGACATTAGATAGATTTCATCTCCAGCTTCTTAGTTCTCAGTCTGATTTCAGAGTTAGATGCTTCATGTTTTCTAGCTGTTTTTCCTTCACTTTTGCCAGAGAAAAAGAAACATTCATCTCAAAGTCACACTTTGACAGGCAGCACACTTGTAATATGTGGGCAGTCAAAGACAAAGCCAAAAGTAGCCCTCACTGGTTACAATCACTAAATAATGACAGGAAAATTTTTAGAAAAATCTGAATTTGTCACTGTGCATTCAGGTAATTCTTTAATCTGACTCTGAGCAGGAGGTCAGCGATCCAGTTTTAATTAGACAGATTTACTGCTCTTCACAGAAGTATCCTTTAACAGTTATCTCTGGGATAGATGCATGAAAATTTTTAGCTATGTCTCATCTAAAATTTTTGTGATTCTTCCACTCAAAATAATTGCATTGGCACCTAGCAAATGCAAAAGAGGATATGCTGAAGAACTTGGATGGAACATGAGAAACCATTATTCTGCATCCAATTTCCCATAATAGCTCCAAGAGCAAGCCAAGGAATAATGTCCAAAAAAACACCATAACCTACAGAAAGTGCAAAACATTTTGATAAGATGCCTATTTTTGTAATAATAGAACAGGAATATTTCTAAAAAAATATATATCTCTTGTAACATTGCTTCAAGAGAAAAAAATCTACTTAAATTTTTAATCTTTTTTTGAAAAATAGGTTTGCATCCTTGCCTTGGTGAGAAATCTTAATGGTGGGAAAGTTCTTTTCAGTGGTTACAGTATATTACACAGAAAACTGAGCATGACCATGTTGGACAAAAATAAAAAATATGTAAGCCTCAGGTATTGTTCTGTCAGTGGTCAAGAGCAGATACTGAGGAGGAAATTTAAGAATAGTGGGAGCATTCAGGACTTTATCTTAAGAATATTCTCTCATTTTTTACCAGTTTACTACTCAAGGATTTCCTGAAAAATAAGCTGTGTCTTTGCGTTTAACACTTTTCAAGTATTTTTATCCCATGAATGCATCCACTTGCTTTTGAAATCCAGCAGTTAATTTTTGAACTCAAAATTATATCAAATATCAAATATTGATTCAGGAGCAATACCAAAACTCTGTTCATTTACACAAAACTAAAAAAATGTATCAAAGAAAGTACAACATATGGGCTTATTCTACAAAATACATATATAAACTGAAATGAAAATTCAAAAATTAGCATT
The DNA here is from genome assembly GCA_039654755.1 of Calcarius lapponicus. Classification (NCBI taxonomy): domain Eukaryota; kingdom Metazoa; phylum Chordata; class Aves; order Passeriformes; family Fringillidae; genus Calcarius; species Calcarius lapponicus. The sequence continues at coordinate 43,849,111 of CM077463.1, read as the reverse complement.
AGAGATGCTGGAAGAGAAAATTATATAGACAGACAGTCCTAATGATCAGTATAATAGTTCCTTATCCAGCCTCAGGTACTATTAGCAGACCATATTCTCCAAAAGAGAGATTCTTTTGTAAGGTGCAATCACATAAGAGATGTGGTTTTAATTACCAAGAAACAAAAAGACTTCGATTTTACATCTTGCCTGAAAAACAGCACATAGAATAATTATACTGAGATAATTATTCATTATGGACTCAGCAATCTGACACCTACTGATTCACCCACATCATTTTTATTGTAGTGCCCACATTTTCCTTTGAGATGCCAATCTACAGGCTTGATTTCAACTTCATTAAGGCAATGGAAATGTTTAAGATAACTTTAAAGTAGTATACAGCAGAATTTGCACTTCAATCAAGCTTGGGGTTTAGTCAGAGAGTTCCCAAAATAAGCAAGGGTGAGAATTAAGCTCTACCTCACTGTGTCCTTATTCCCCTGTACATAGCAATAGCAAGGTTCCAAGAAGCAGGGCCCACAGGGACGTGGCAGTGCTTCCAAAATTTCACTTGGTTCTGTTTAACTTATTTGCTTGTCCACATCCTCTGTCCCGCTTATTTGGAAAGATGTGTCAAGACCAAAGCCCTAGGGGACATGGCTGCAGATCTGGCAATGATCCCTGGAATAGCCACTGGTGCACAAGGGAAGGAAAACAGGGACTGGCCAGGAAATTAGAGTTGTTTTTATTAGCATTTTCATTCACCCCAATCCACCAAGCAGTTCTTCTCATATGGATTTAATTACAAACTCAGAAGTAATTGAGAGAAAGTGTTAGACTTTGTTTCTTTAACGCATGTCTAGGAAACAGCCAGATACCTCAGGAAAGTTATTTCTTATTAGTGCATAGAGTTAACAGAGTTTTGTTCATGTTCCAAAACACCAGAGGCATGCGATTTTTTAAGTGAATGTCTACAAGCATATTTACTATGCAGGGTTACAATACCCGTCCTGTAAGCAGATTTGAAATTTACATTCAGCAAATGAAAAGTCTATGGAAAACTTATCCTGAAATTTAGTGAGCGAACAGACTGCCACTCCCACTGTAAGCTGGAATTAGTACTACCAAGTTTTATGTATTTGAACAATTCAGTCAGAAATTCCCTGGGCTCCCTCTCAGCAGAATGAACACTAAAATATGGTGTGGTTTAATTCATGACAGGATGGAGACCTACACAAAAGACATTAGGCTCGGACAGCTACACATGTTTTATCTCCACCAGTGATCAATGTGTAAATTGAAGTAATCTTCCTGTAAGTGCCTGTATTGAATAGCTCTTTCTATTCACATGCACTTCTGTGTATCTAAAAAAATGTTGCTATTATTAACTTGGATTGTGTTCTAAATAGCTTTGATCCAAAACAACTCTTCTAGTCCACACAGATTTCACTAGGCTTCTTTTGCAAATCCTTTGAGTAGACAATACATATTTTCAAGGGCCAGGAATGTTTTCCTTCCAAGATCATGGAAAGAAAACAATGTTTTGCTGACCCCGGAGAACATAACATTCAAGAAAATCCTCATGTCTATATTGAAGAGGAAGAAAAATTAAGATAACCTTGGAATTTAACCATATTGCTACACAATGGATGCAACAATGCATGCACAGACCAATACTTGGGAAGGACAAACATCCTTTGATAGATACATGTGAGGGTTAAACCTAACTCATTGTATCTTGGCTACTTCATTCCCAAAATACATTTCCTTTTCTCTGAGATAAGAACAACTTCTCTTCCTTCTCTTATTCTCTAATGGTAATATTTGTCAATACTCGGTGGCCTTATGATTATTCATTACAAGAAGAAAAAAAATTTATAGTACCAGAAAATATAGTGTAGAACAACATTCTGGAGATTAGTTTATTAAGGAGTACAGAGACTCTAAAAAGCAAATTATCATTTGTTTCTGTCATTATTATTGCAAATTAATATTTAGTAGAACTTAATGAGCAGTTATTTACACTCAGCATATCTGGGCCTAGGCCAGGGTCCAGGCTGCAGTAGCTCCCAAGTGTCACTCTCAGATTTGACAAGCTTGCCATCCCATGTGCTACAGAATGGCTGTGGTCATGCTGCTACTCAGTACTCTTCAAGCTCAGGTCCATCCACGTGCTTTGAATTACACTAAAGTGAAAAGGTGGCGTATAAAATAGATTTAATGTGTGGCAAATTAATTTTGATGATTGAAACTAGTAACTGTGGTAGATTGTTGGGAAAGGATGGAGCTGGAGATAAGCATACAGAAGCTAAACAAATGTTTCTAACTAGGTTTGTTCCAGATAGTCTGTGAGATACTATGAGGATATTGTATGTCTGCACAGAACAAATGAAGAGGTAAATTTAAAAATTGCTAGTACTAATTATCAAGAAAGATTCTTAACATCTAACATGCTAAAGTCACATCTTTAGCAATTCTATACTTGAAAACAATTATCTCAATAAAAACATGAAAAGGACACTTAGAAGGAATTTCTTCTTTGCTTTAGTCTATCTACATATTTTTTCTGCATTCCCAAGCGAGTTAATTTAAAAATGTTTATGAAGCCTGTATCCATTGTTTAAAACATTAGGAACTTGTTTTGAGTCCAAACTGTTCTACTGGCACATTATGATCAGAGTCACGATTTTATTAAATGTTAACTTTTCATTTAGCAACATCTTGTTAGAAAGTTTGAAACTAAAACTTCTCTATCCACTTGTTAAAATATCTAGTTAAATAATTTAAGTAGCAAATCAAGAATTTTTAAGGTAGTTGCCTTTTGTAACAGGACACAGATATAGGATTTATTTAATTGTCTTTGCAGGTCTATCATGTAGGCATGTATGTATGAACAACTGTTCCAGGGCTCCCCTCAAGGGATAAAGACACTTTAGGAGTGATTCAGGTCATATTGTCTAAAGTAAACTTAAGACAAACCATCTGACCTGCAGACATTGTATTATAGACCTCTAACTGTAATGACCCAACACAAATCCCTTCATCCAGCCAGCACTGACACACAGCAAGATGTGCACTTGTGCCCCTTGTTTTAATTGTGTCTCTGAGACAATGGTTCCACGTTTCCACCCTCTTACGAGGGGACTGCATCACTTAGGCTCCCACTCAGAAACTGAGATAAAGGTCATGACAGACTCCTGTGTAATGTCCACTCATGACAAAGAAGCTCAGAACAGCAAATAATCCAGTCCATATATCATCCATATATGGATGGTATATATCATCCATATATCATCCATACAGTCAAAACATATGTTTGTATTTAATGCTGGTGAAAACAGGAATGTGTTTTTAACATTGTAATTATGCAACAGATACATTAGAAGGCTCTGAGTTTCTTCCAGAGATGTTTTTTTGCCTACAGTACTAGTTAAATATTCATAATGATCTTTAACCAAGTATTTTGCTCTTTCAATGACTTGCTAATGTAAATTAAAAATCTGAGCTTCTCTCTTAACCTCATTCCATTTTTTAGGGCTTACTGCATTGCAGCCTTCCAGCTTATTCAGGGTTTGTTAAAGTGATGTTTACCTAACATACCAGCAAGTGAAGCACCAAAAAAAATTCAAGCCACTTTGGAAACTATTTACCCTGACATTAGATTCAGCCTTTGCAAAAGATTCAGTCCTCAAATAATTGGGGAGAAGGATATAAAAATTAATTGCATGGAAAAGTCATCCAAAGCTATTAATTCATCCCTTTTCTGGAAATATCCCAGGCCCACAAAGAAAACCACATCTCTGTAGCAATTCAAGAAAAAAGACCAACAAGCCTCCAAACCAATAAGCATAGAAATCAATGCATACAGCCCATTTTCCTTGCACAGTGTGCTGCACTTTATAGCAACTGAGAGCTACATTTAGTATCCACTAGAAATGTCAAATACTTATCATAACCAGTTCATAAGACCTTTGAGATCCACAGTAGCTGGCTGTGGCCAGCTTGTTTCAAATTAGATTTGTCCAAGCTAATTTTCTGTTCATGTTATGTACAGTTATTTGAGGTGGAAGGCTATCAGCTCAGGGCAGGCAAACAAGACTCCGAGCTTCATGCCTTGCTCTTCAAAAGAGCATGTGCAGCTTCTGCCCTTTCCCCCATGTGTCATTGCTACATCCAGCTTCTAAATATCACACTAAGTGACGTTAGTCAATGTGTAAACACGCAGTAACTTTGGGAATATTAAAGCAGCCCCAGCCCACCATCCCAGGGAAATCTGTGCATCTGTGACTAAATGGGTATTTATCATTTCCTGAGCTCCATGCTGGCAGCCAGCCAGCAGAGTGTGTACATTGAAATTAGAATAGATTGGGAGACAGGACTTTGTTCCAAATTGATCTGGATGACGATAGCAATTTTGAAGGCAGCTCCACATTTTTAAAGGTTCATTGTGTGTACCTATAAAGGAGAGGGGAGAAACATTTAGGAAAATGACAGGAAGGAAATCTAATGTGAGGATATATACCTTATTGTTATTTTTATTTTATTCTTTTACAGCATTATTTTACTATCATCAACAGAGGAGCTAGAGTTTGCTAGCATCACATAGAGAAATGCATGGAGCAGGAATGGAGAAAATGCTATTTCTAGTCATCTGTTTATTATTTAATATTTTTTTCCTACTGAAAATGCTCTCACTGCAAAGGCCAAAAGGTTTTATCAATTGAATCAATTCTGGCATGGAAAAAAAATCATTACCATTAATAGGAGTAATCCAGTTTTGCAATGTGGTTAAGAGGTCTTCACTCATCAGTTTAGTCTTGAGTTTTACTCTTCTTCTTGAAAATAGTAGGTGGACTTACAGACTTACAACCTCAACTTAGCTTATTTTTTCCTGCAACATTCCACATGTACTGTATAAAGCAGGATATTTTAACAAATGTATGAGCTATTTTTTGTTGTTCACACTCCTCTGTAAAATGATTTGTGAAGTGGTAAGTCAAAATCATAAAAGATGTCAAGATTCGGCATTAATTTCATTAGTCCACAAGAAGCACTGATAATTTTTTTTATACTTTTAATATTTGGCAGAAGAAAGATAGGCATATTGCTCACCAGGCATAAGAGTATTCAGTATGCAACTGCTTAAAAAAATATCTAATACAATGGAAAGAACACAACTCATGAGATATACATTCTTTAAATAATTATATCAGGAAATGACCTTGTGGCACTATTTTTTCATTCCTTATGCTTCAGTATGGAAGATGAGATAAAACTAAGGAGGGTAATTTTACTTTCACCCAGCACCTGAATACTGTGCATAAAATCCTCAAAGTTGCTCCCAAGCTCCTGTCTTTACATCATCTGGAGAGCCCTCTGACTCAGCCCCATGTTGTAAGAGTTGTGATGGTTAGAGAACAGCTGCTATTCTGAAAGTTGAATATGCAGATTTTCACCTCAGCTTGAACCAACAATACGAATGCAGTACATATCTCAACCATACCCCAAGGACATCTTGAAAACTAGATTGACACCTATGACTAGCTGACTTAAACATATACTAGCCAAAAGCAACATACTCAGTTCACCTAGTGATAGCTTTGGCCATCCTTTGATAGGACTCATGGTGAGTTATATCTTGCTTCAAATATAAGTAAATTCTGTAGGCTGGGTGTGTTTTAAAAAACATTAAGTGCTTTTAGCATATAGCTGTTGGCCATATAATTTTTATGCAATCAGGGAAGAAGAAAATTTGGAGAAAGCTCTGTTCTCTTTACATCAATAACATTTCTGTTTGGTGCCAAAGCAAAGAGCCATTTCCACGACCCTTTGCTATTATCAGTGTGCACTTAAATTTTTTTCAGGCAAAAGTGTGTGTGTGCTTCATCTCCTTCTCCTTCAGAGTACAACAGAGCTGGCCTCTCATATTTAAAATCATCCAAGGCATCCTCTAAACCTTTGGAACAATAATGTCAGCATTCAAAGGAAATAACTTCCTCAAAACTAGAATCCTCTTTAGCGTGGACAGCTGTGTCTCAGTGGAGCACAGCTTGCCTTCCTCCTTGTAGCACACAAATGTTCATTGCCTTTGATCTGGCTCCCCTTGCAGCTGCTCAGCAGATAGAACTAGGGGCTCCAAAAGGATGTGATAGAGCTCTGAGCTGTATTAATGCCTGGCCTGACTTGTCCCAGTTTCCAGAAATTATCTGGCTAGTCTGAAAGCAGCAGTACAGCAGGACACAATATCCCCTTTCTCTTGTCTTTCCTGTGCCATGCTAAGCCATAAATCTCAGTGGACCTCTGACTCAGCTGAGATCCTCAGAAGAGAAATTTCTTACAGGCTAGGCAGAAACATAAAATCCTGTTGAGGGGACATCACAAACTCATCCCTGAGCAGACAGGGTTTGTACACATAAAAAAACCCCTCAAGACAGCAGTGTTTTAAATAGATTATTTCCAAAGATCTCTATGGAATCAAGGAAAGCAAAATCAAACTGACTTGCTCTATGTAGTGCTAGAGTCAGGATATTTTAAAACAGGAATTTGCCGGTAGGGAGCTGACTACACATGACTGAGTGCCTGTTAGTCTGCTACAACACTCACTTCTCACAGACACAGAGTTTGCTGCCTACTGCAGATGGGGTCCCTTTTCTTCTGTTCTGTGACTTTGGACCATATTGGCTTACTGTGTAACACCACAGATAGGAGAAAGGAGAAGAAAAAAGGCTTTAAATAGCAAATCTTCCCTCATGAGCCACTGAGCTCTCTTTACAGCAAAATAGCTGAATGGCACATACACATTTTCAGGAATCCATCCCATCTGTTTTCTTAAGTCCTTTGTAGGAACCTGAATATGTATGGTGCCAAAATATTCACTGCATTCCACAAGAACTTGGTGGGTGCCATACCACATTCCCAGTGGTGAATGATAAGGTACTGATAATGACAAGTGTGTACTTCTCTTCCTTGTCTGGTAACAAGAAAACAGTGTTAACTTTAGTCTCTGTAAGTTAAAAATGTCCCATTTACTTCTGGTAGAGAGAATATGCTGAAGGCATAATACAGGACCATGAATAAGAATAAAATTCTTATTTATAGTACAACTTACTACTGGCAAGTTAGAGTTTGACAATCATACTGTCAGTACCTTCGACATAGCAGTCTCCTTTGGTGGGCTGGCCTGGCTTTCTTGTGTTCTGTCTGCTAAAGACCATCAAGCACATTTTTATCTTTCTTTTAAGCAGCATTTGCATTCCAGTACCTGTAACACTTTCACTAAACTTACTATGACCTCAACATTAACAAAAAAATCCATAGGAAAACAGTTTTGAGTACTATTGCTGCTTACCAACGTGGCCTCAATGGTATAAGAGAAATCTGAATTTTTATGTACAAAATAGCTTCTGTAGGAAGAGGAGCATTGTCTCACATACCTCTGCAAAAGCTTTTTGTGCTTGTTTGAATTAAGAGAACAGCAGAATAAAAACTCTGCTGTGTTAAGTAGGTTCTACTTGACTTTGGCTTTCATGAACAAAACTTCAAACAGCCCTAAATCACTTTAGTAACTTATTAGCTAAGTGATTTCTGAGAACTTATATGCATCTTAAGTTGCTTTTACAGACTTTGAACAACAAAATAAATACCCATTGGAAGAGCTTGAGTAAAATACAAAATAAAGATGGCAGCCAATTAAACTTTGCAAATAATCCCTAGCAAATGATCCCTTAAATAAATATTAACTCTTTTTTCTGTACTCAAACCGCCCATTGGGTCAAGTTTTCATTCATCATTCAAAACTATTTTAATTGTCTTTTTTTAATAATCTGTGGCATAAAGTGGTTTACTGCAGATATTGGATATTCCAAACTTAAACTGTGTTGTAGTTTTATTGTATGGATGGTACACATTCTTGGCTACCTTATTCTTCTCCCTTGAGAATGACCTCATTGCCACTTCCATGGTACCTGCTGAGTGCATATATGTATTTCTTGGGATGTTTTCAGATTTTTAGGGATTTTACTAGATCAAAAATATTTTTAATTAAAAATTTGATGATCAAAAGTATCTCTCAACATTTCCTTGAAAGCAACTGAGTCTAAGAAGTTTTGTAAATATTGGTGGGAAACAAATCCCACACGATATGCAAGGATAATAAAACAGTAGAAACTTTCACTTTGATAATATGTGACTATGGACTTATTTACAGTAACCAGGTCATACGACTTGTCTAAACAACTTCTTAAAGCTGTTCTTCAAATATAAAAGTTTAATATGGGAAACCATAATTTAATCAATCCCTTGTTCATCAATCTCAAATCCTTTTGATAGCTCTCTCTTCCTTACTTCCTCCCTCCCTCCCTTCCTCCATAGCTTATGCTGCTCTTCTTGCTGATGGCTTCCCTCAAATATTAACCTAGGTATCCTTTGATGCAAGATTACACAATGGCAGGAGACACAAAAACTGAAGTGTTACATGAAGATACATATTAGTTTTTCATTATAAAGTTTCCTCCCTTTGAAGTTCTAAGGAAACTACAATTTCCTTTCTCCTGCTCTAAGATATATATATTCACACACAGTTAAATACATCTCCCATAACAATTCATTTCCCAGGCCTAACCAATACTTAGGTGCAGTTCAAAGAGTGCCTTTGATCTGCACACAGTTCCTCAAAAAATCTTTATCTTTCCATTGAGGTGATGAGGAATTCTACCAAGAAATGGCTTCCTGCATCTAATTAATTGAGACCATGTAACACTTTCAAGCAATACCTTATTAACATTTGCATTTGAAAAGTTCACATCAGTAATTATTTGCATAAAGTAGAATACTATGCTTGGTTGGACCGATAGAGGAGGAAGTGTTAAAATCATGAATTCACTTTAATACTGTACATCAAATAAAACCTTGTTTACAATTCTGTATCAGATTACACTCCACAACAGTAGTGACTACGCTTGGGAGCCAGCCATTTATCATGTTAAAAACAAGGACTTTTGAGGCCAGTGATCTACAGTAGCTCTATATAAAAAGCGGTTGTATTTTTATGCCTTTGCTAAGTTTTGTGGTTAAGTGGCTCACCTCGCAAGCACTACCCAATGTAAGCCATACAGAGTGAGTATTTATGCAAAGCATCCCACTGAATTTAGTGAGGCTATTCGTGTATGCTCTCCAAAATGAAAGTGTGGTTCCTGCAGCATAGCCCTCAGCGTGTGTCTGAGGCTGCACAGAGCTCAGAAGGCAGTGCCCTGCAATCTGCTGGCTGAGGCTTGCGGGGGAGACAAGCAGCAAGCAGTAAATTAGAACAGCAACTCAGAGCTGTGCCATCATCACTTACAAGTACTTATAAATTGTTTATCCTCCCCCTTCATGCTGTAGCTATAGGCTTTCTTGTTCCTACATCTGCTAAATATGACTGCTCCGCTTACTTACCAATCTCCCAGGAAGGCAGCAAGGCTCACTTACAGCTTACATCACATGCCAAGGGGTAAAGCACCAGCTTTGTACTGAGCATTGTCATCTCTCTTAATTTTGATTGCTTTCCTTTCACCTGAATTTAATCAGATTACAGGCAAACATGGGTTTAAAAACAACAGCTAACCTAACAAAGCTGATTTTTTCTTTCTTTGTGGATGTGAGGATAACAAAATAGAAAAGCAGGAGAGGCATAAGATGCTCTTAAATAGCTTGGGTTTAATTTGCATGCCCCCTTTGGCTTCTCATTATAGCACCCTCTTTTGGCTTGCCACAAGGCACCCCTTTCCAGAAGCAGCTGCACAGAACAATGGCAAATGATAATTCACCAATAAGCCTGTCACCTGAAATGATGTGTTTTGTGTTACACATAAATAAAGTGCTGGTGTGGTTTCAGACCATATCTCTCAGTCACTGTCCCTGCAGTAACTGGCAGCAGCTGCTGCCCAGGGCCACTGCAGTGTCTTCACCTCCATGTGGAGGTGGGAGCCCAGATCAGCTATGGATCAGCATAATCCTACCACCTGGTTAACAAGAATAAATGGGAACAAAAGAAAACAAAACTTGTTCTTATAGACTCCTTTTTTTCTAATGAGCACACCTGAGTGCTTTTCAGTGCACGTTATTCGTAGTGTCCCCATGGCAGTTTGATCATCTAAGATGTAGAATGGATTGGCTAAGTCAGTCCAGCCAAAGGGCCTGTGGCAGAATTAGGATCTACGTTACCTTTACTCACAGCCCTCTGCTTTGACCACTAGATGATGTCCATGACTGGATTCTTTGAGGTTATATGAAAGCTTGCTCAGACACATCTGTTTCCAGGCAATATCACAGAGATATATCCTTTCTTTAAAATTGACTGCAATTGAAATCCTACAATAAACTCCATTTAATATATTGCCAAACTGACATATAGCTCAAATTCAGTCTGTGAAGTCTCATCTTTTTAAGAGCAGAAACCCTTCTGTCACTGAGAAAGACCTGAAAAGCTCCTGCAGTCTCATAGGGAGTATTAACCACTGATGAGGATCTGTCTTAATACACAGGAGAACAAGGGTCAGAGTAGTTCAACAAGAAGTGTGAGGGCTTAGCAGCTGGAAAAATCCTTCTAAAAGCCTAGGGTATAAACATGATTAGAAGGGAAATTTATAATTTTGCCCAGCAAATTTCAAGCAGGCCAGCCAAGCTGCATGAGGATTTTAATGACATTTTCTCTTGATACCAAGGATGCCTTGCCAGGAGCCCTTAGACCTGCCTGCAGCCATATCACCATACTTGCAAACTGTACTGCCCCAAAGATGGCGCAGTCTATTTCTGTCACAGATTAAGTGACCTCTGCACTTTCTGCATCTAGCTGTGGAGAAAGCTGCAGGTGGAGGAATGTTCATCCCTTGGTTAAGCTAAACCTTTGTTTGCTGTGTTCACATGAATAACTTATAGGGCCTTGGCATCATGAAAGCAGCACTGACACAGCTGACATGACAGCACTATAGACTGAATCCCGATCTGCCCTCGGAGGAGAAGATGGGATGTTTGCTCGTTTCACATTTCACCAAGTCGGCCTGTTCAACTATTTATAAGATGAATAGAAATTTCCACTACTTCAGCTGACACACCTGCCTTTACCTAGCAACTGCTTAAAGGGAGCCAGCTGAGACAGAGGAGGCTTTGAGAGGCACAGCCCAGAGGGGAGCCTGCTGCTGCCACCCCTGTCAGCCCTCTCTGTGCCACCAGCTCTGGCCTCTTGGCAAGACAGCAGCCCTTTCCACTCACCTCAAAAGCTATTTATACCCAGCACAGCTCAGGAGAGAAGTGCCTTCCTGTGCAGCCTTCCCCGGGCAGTGAGTGGCGTGAGGGCAGCAGGCAGTTCTGCAGGGGCCTCAGGGCAGAGCATGGGGAGTCTGCCCTGCCAAGCTTGGGGTGCCCACCATGGTGACATAAAGCAACCTTCCCAATGGCATGGTGTACCACCCGCCCTGCTGCAACACAGTCCTGGATACCCCTCATGTGCCATGTGGGCCCTTCAGGGTGCCTGGGCACCTCTGGCAGTGCAGGGAGCCCACCTGGCACCAATCACTGGACATTTTCACCCAGCTTCAGGCCCGTGAGATTGCAACCACCACCTCCATCTTCTGCTGGTTTTGACACAAATAAGTGAGGATGAGGAACACCACTCAATCTGAGGCATTTGTCCAGAACTTGTTTTGCTGCTGAATTGTAACCTGGCCCACATGTAGTGCCTGCAGTCACTAAGATTTCACATTTGACTCACGTATCTGTAGGGTCTCTCAAACAGCCTGTTTCCAGTGGCAGAAAGGACAGAGCCCCATTGCATTATCACATTTCTGTGCAGCCTGTCTGGGAGCTCCAGCCACCACAGGGTGGACTTTTAAAGAAGTCTCCTAGGAGTAAGAAGCCATTTTAACAGGGATTAAAATATAGATGAGCTAGTGCAGCCAGGGAATAATGCATGAAAAATGGCACATTCCTACTTTAATGCTGTAACTGTGGAGAGTGACTGACAAAATTCTGTGGTAACAGGTCCAGAGCTGGACTAGCCAGAAGACCAGTTCTTCCAGAAATACTGAACCTAGTTCTAGCCAGGAATAAAGTCTCATCATCCTGGTGACTTCAGACACACAAAAACTGAGGAAGGAAGAGGCTATACATGGGATGCTGCAGCCCCATTTAAGACAGGAATAGGCAAGGACATTGAACAGACAAAGAGGGGGTGGCAGCAAGAGGAAGATGTGCCAGCACAGATTCATCATGCATGCTGTTGCTGGGCTAAGGAAATAAAAAAATTAAAAGGTATCCCAAATCAAATTGCATTTACTAGGTGTTCCTTCCTCAGCCTATTATCAGCAGAAGGGATGGGGATGCATCCAACAGCAGTGCCCCAAGCTAGCCAGGAACACAGGCTGGGGTATCTGGGGAGTTGGCTCCCTCTCAGCTGGGAGAGGGGCTCTTAAAAGGCAGTTTTCATTACTCTGATACCTTAAATGTTTACCCACTAGCATTTGATGTTTTTGGAGAGGGAGGACTGTAACTAAATGTGACATACTCTTGCTGTTCACATCGTACCATGCGGCAGCTTTAAAAAAAGAATGTTTGACTTCATGGTTTTGATGCTGAAGATGAAAAGACCATAATTGCTACGGCAATGTGAATTGTGTTTGTGAAGGAAGGAGTTTACCAAACAGCAGGAAAGAAGATAAAGTAGGGCAAGTTTTATGGTTAAAATTAGATTGACCTGAGTTGAGATTATAAATGTTAGGAAACAAGTAAACGTGGTTTGGATAGGGAAGGGAAAAGGTGCTTCCAGGAGACATGCTTCCGTTTCAAAATATCTTGTGCTTTTTGCAAAGAGACCAAAATATTCAACAGCTTTGCTCCCTTGCGCTTGACACATGCTTTCAAATGTAGAGCTGAGATCAGATGTGAGGGAGGGCAGGGGAGGAGGCTCCCAATATCAAGTGAAGCTGAATCAACCAAATAATCCTTTTGTATTTCAGTAATCTCAGAAACTGATGGTAATCTTCAGGATATTTCTTTCCCCCTTCCCTTCCCTTCCCTTCCCTTCCCTTCCCTTCCCTTCCCTTCCCTTCCCTTCCCTTCCCTTCCCTTCCCTTCCCTTCCCTTCCCTTCCCCATACATCCTCCCCAGCCCTAGCACTGCTGTTCATCTTGGTAACAAGCTCTTTGAGCTCTTAAAGCTGTTTGCTGGAGTTCTGGGTGCTCTCTTTAGAACTGAAAATCATCCTGCCATCATCCACCTTGCTTTAACACCCACCCACTTAGGAAATCTGAAAGCTGTGTATCTTGTCAGAGGCTGCTAATGCTATTAATTCTCCTACCTTAAGATTCTATCCAGAATATGAAAGCAGATTTTCTGCAGATTCCTGGGCTATAGCACATTCTGCAGCATTTCCCATACACATTCCAGTGTCTGTTTCCCATGTTTAAAAATAAAAAAGTCTGATTCAACACTCTCTCATTTCATTTGTACGTGACTGAGGTACCATTGGTTTTTACCTGCATAATACATAATACTTTGCCCACTAAATCTTATTGTGACTCTTTCCCTGTTTCTTGGCAGGCTATATTGCCCCCTCTGACCACAACCAGACCATTTCCCAGACCCAGACTAGCACAGCTACAAATATCCTGGATCTCTTTAGCTCTCAATGGAGACATACCTGAGTGTGGAGCACAGCCACTGTCAGATATACTATCCAGTGGCCATGGGTCTCACATAGCTGCCTACCTAAGCACTGTTAATGCTTTACCTATCAAATTAGGGCAATTGCTGAAATAGCAGATGCTTTAATTGTACATCAGATTTTAACTCTTTCCTACACTAGGGAAAAAATCATAAGGTGTCAAGTTTAGTACCCTCCCTTCCCCAATTATCAGCTGGAAGCAGAGAGACACACTGCTCTTAGAAAGTTTTCTCTCACAGCTTGATAATTCCTTCCACAAGGCACTGCCATCCCAAGAGGACATAGAAATGCATGTACTGAAGCTGATTTGCAGTTGCACAAGTGTCTTGCTGTTGAACACTGGCTTCAAAAAGGGACTTTTTAAAAAGCAAAAAAAGGGAACATCTGATTTCTATGAAAGCAGTTTCAGCCATCCCAGATTCTATTTGAATCTAGGGTGGCTGAAACTGCTTTCATAGAAATGAGTCTTAGATAAATTTAGCCCACTGTGTAGAGGATGGTGTGTCCAAGGGGAAAGAGGATGCAGACAAGAAGCAGTTTGCTCTGCTGGTGACATGCTGCTCCCCAGATGCAATAGAAGCATAGCATAACAGGTTGGAAGGGCACAGTGAAAGCAGGCTGCGCTTCAGCACAGAAAAACTCAGAATGCTATAGGAATATATAAGGCAGGCAGGCAGGCTTTGGCCCAGCTTCAGAAAAGCCTCAAAATGGCCTTACACTATCAGTTGAGCCTATATGTCTTCCCTGCCTGACCTTGAGTCAAAGCAGCCAATCTTGCCTAAGAACCAGAACATGGGGCCAATAAAATATATTATGCAATCAAGGGCCGCACTACATTTACTTTATAAAAAGAGACTAAAATATTTCAAGGACTTGATTGAGACATCTTTAGCTGCCCTTACATTATAAATATCTTCAGCAGTAGGAAAACAGCACATTTGACTATAAGGCAGAAGACATCACATTGGGAGCCACACATGTGCTGCTCACAACATGGCCAGTGACTGTACTAAGGCAATAAAGGGGAGAAGAGTTTGTTGTGGTGAGCTGCCCTCATCACTGTTCTGATCCAGGGAAAATGTTGACCAAAGGTAGTAAAACATAAAATGCTAACTGAAACAATAAGATGAACAGATGAAACACAATAGCATAGGAATGGTTTAATCTTTCCGAAAGGTTTAGTTAATTTAAAAGGTAACTAAGACTCAAGAGTCCCTTGGGAGCCAACACTGTAATACTCCATTCCATGCACTATGACTGAGACAAGATCTAAGGAGGTCATGAGCAGCGTAATAGGAAAGATCTTACTTTAAGCCTTAGCCACTAGTGGAAATAAAACTCATTTTTCTTTGTGCAATTCCCACTGTTGTAATAGCATGAACCATTCTTTCCTTCCCCAGTGACTTAATTTAAGCAGAATTATGCAGTTCAGAGTAGCTTTATGAATAGGTTTGATGTGGTGAATCTTCTTCATTAAAAAAGAGGAAATTACTGAGTACACGGGCACCAGGGAAATACACCAGGTTGGGGAGGACCAGCATTGTTCCATAAAGGAACATGCACGTCTGGCAGGGTAACAACCGCTACTCTATTACAACTGTTAGCCCCTTTCATTGTTTCTATCATGCCTAATAGGCTGCAGCACAGTACTAACCAAATTCACAGCAGTCCCATCACTATAAGGAAGACCTAAGAGTGGAATAAATGGTCATATAAATAGCCCACGCTTTCTGGCATTCAGATCAGTCTTTTTTACTTTTGCACAGATAGCTGTGAGGAGATTTTTTAAAGTTGGTGATACAAATGAGGAAATAATTAGGCTCAGGTTTTCGTACCTACAGATTTTAAAGCCATCCAGAAAATCACTGTGAAGTGAACTGCAGCATTTAGAATATCAGCTTGAAGACACACATGGCTGAGGAAACCAGAACAACTATTTTGCTGCATAGTCTGTGTAACATAGGCATGAGATCTGAAAAGCTAATGGAGTTTCTACACTAGTAGTAGCGTGTCAGCCAAGCTGGTTCTGAGACAGCCACAGTGGTATCCTGCCCTGACCCCATGAGGACTCCACAGCCATCAAAAAATGGCAGCAACACATCTCATAACTGAGCATGAGAGCAACATTACCTGAAGGGAGATACTCACTCCTCCTACTTCCCACCCTCACTTGCCATCTGTGCTTGAATTCGCTGGAAGTGAGATGATCTCAGGAGGATATTATCTGTTTTCCACCCCAAGCTAGTTGTTGCTGACTGCACTGTACTAAGTGTGCACTAGTCCTAGCCCATGGATCTCCTTGTTCTATCACAAGGTGTACATTCACCCTAATTGTCCCTAAATTTGGACCATGCAAATGGAGCTACACTCACAAACTCACGACGGATTGAACATTGAGTGCATGAAAGAGCAAATAATTCCAAACGTACAGTTAGGTCTAAAACTGAATGAGTAATTTTCCTGTCCAAGATGAATTCTCCACTTTGCTCATAGTGAGCTGCATGCTCACTGCAAAGTCCTGAAGAACAATGCCAGGGCTGAGAGGAGATACCTGTCAAATGTCATTATATGTGTTCTGAAATGCTGACAAATCAGCAATATTTGGTCACTGACAGAATAAAACACGTATCCTGGCAAATATCATTCTGTTGTGAAAACAATCCTTCTAGCTAAATCCCCTTCATGTTCAAAATCCCTACTTACTTTAACAGAGTGTTTTGGAGTGCCATGGTTCTCTCTGCGCCCAGGTGGAGCCAAGTTGTTGAGCCACAATGTATCCATTTTTCTAAATTAAAAGGCTCTGGTCATCATCATTGTACTCAGACACTGCCTATTCCAGGAGATCACACCTCTTCCCCTCTGCGATAGATATTGGGGGTTTTTTTCAGCTGGGATTCTTTTCTCCAGAGATTGAACAAACCCACTCAAATGATAAGCACTATTATCCCCAGAGAAACCCTATCACAACATTATATTTTCTTTTCTGGAGGGAATCTACTGGTCCTCCAGGTTATCCTCTCCTCAGCCTACCTACTTTTACAAGTATTTTACCAATTGTTTGGCTCCATGCATTTACTTCTAAAGTTCTCCAAGAACAAAAGATTGGCAGCTACCTGAGCATAAAGGTAGTTTAACTTTACATGTGAGGGCAAAAATGGAGATGGAAATAAGATCAGCAAAAGCACTGCAGGTCTATTTTCCTAATGAACCAGAACTCTCACACCGAGCTGGGCTTACACACTGTAATCAAGCACACTTCTCACAACACTGGGGTTATGGAGAGCCCTGTGCAGAGCAAGGCAATTATCAGCTGCCACGTCTCAGAAGGGCTCTTCCTCTTCATTTTGCTCTGTTGTCATCTTATATTAAGGAAGAAAATGAAGAAAACCCCTCATTTTCAGAAGCATCTGTAGTGCAAAAAAGACATGCAGTACATATGTATCCACTTCCATCCAATCCACACCCTCCCCCCCCCAAAAAAAAGAGTGGAGGAGAGAGAGGAGGATCAAGGATCAGAAGATGAAATGTTGCTATGCTGGTCATCTTTGTGAAACACGTTTTTGCAAGGATGAGCCAAAGCTAGTTTCCAATTTCATTTCAGAAGGACCGCATTGTGAAAATTACTTCATATGTGATCAATAGCATTGATTAAATTAAAGTATTTTGAGAAAGGCTTCCCTGGTACTGAAAGGCAGGGACTGGTGACAGCCTAGAGGACAATGAAACTGCTGAGAAGAGAAACTGAGGCAGAGTAAGACAAATCTCTGACTTCCTTATATGAATGAATGTTAGTACAGATACAGGGGTGTGGTTTATTTAGGTAGTAATAGTAATACAGGGTTATTTTCTCCTATCCAAATGTACAGAAAGTGCTTTGTGAAGAGTTTGTTTGGAAATCCTTGTGGAACTGCAGGACCTAAGACAGAGTAAAGCTTTGATATCTCTATGTATACAAATGTCCAGGCACAGCATACCATAAAACCAAGCCAGGCAATGCATACAAGCAAAAGGAAATATTATTGAGAAGTCAGAAAATTGTACTGAGCAAGACGTTGTAGAATGAGTTCAGTCAATAGAATAATGAGAATTATAATTCAGTCAAAAAAAAATACCAGAAAGCTTTATCAAAAATAATATAAGTTTTATTTAAGAGCATAAACAGATATGAAAGAAATCAAATCACTCAGCAAATGGTACTCAGGATGTGACCTATGACAAAACAAATCATACCAGTGTGCAATGAAAAAGCAGACCACGAAGGCCTGCAAAATGAGGGGGAAAATTAAAATCTCATAGGAGTGTGAGGGAGAATCTCAGAACCACAGAATGGCTGAGTTTGGCAGGGGCATCTGGGGATCACCTAATTCCAGCCTCTGCTCAAAGCAAAGTGAACCACAATAGGTTGCTCAGGTCTGTGTCCATTTAGACCTTGAAGACCCTCAAGGATGGAGCCACCACAACCTGTCTGGGCAAACTGGTCCTATTGTTCAATCACCCTTATAGTAAAAAAGTGTTTTCTTATTTTAAATGTTTTGTGCCCACTGTCTCTTTTCCATTCATTGAAGACCACTGAGAAGAGCCTCATTCTGTCTTTATTCCTGTCCTATCAGCATAGGACTAGGTGTATAACACACATTCACAAGGTCCCACTGAGCTTTGTCTTCTCCAGGCAGAGTTGCCCTGACTCTCTCAGGATTTCCTCTTACAAAAGATGCTCCAATCCCACAACCATCTTTGTGACCCTTCACTGAACTCAGGCCCCTATTTCAACGTGCCTGTTGATGTGCAGACCCAACACTCCAGCGATGTCTCATCAGGGCTGAGTGATGCAGGACATAATTAGTGCAATAACTCAAAGGGAAAACATCATTGGTAAAACATATGATAATTTGATATTAGGGATAAACTTCAAAATATCTGAGGGCAGAGTGCTACTTAAGCCAAATATTTCAAAAGATATTTGAACTTGGTGGTGCCTAAAAGGGTTTCAATGATACATTAATGGGCCCAAGAGAAGAACTCAAGATCTTTGTGCTTATACTTTAGGACATGACAAAAAACTATCAGCTTCTGAACTTTTTGAATGTGGTTAGCTCAAAAAAGTGGTAAAGGATGGTGAAGTTACTACAAAGTCAAGATTTTGCTACTTCTAATTGGGTAAAAAATGTCACTGAACATTTCTTTCAGGACACCTGGCAAGCTAGAAGGTACATGTGAATGCACATGTGGGAAAATATATGAAAGTACGTACAAAAAAATGAAGCTTCTCCATGAGCTTCTCAGTGACCTGGAAAGAATATTTTTAGGAATGTTTTGCCTGGTGAGAGCAATGCTGGTCAAAGCTTACTTAATCTTTGGCAAGGGAGAGTGGACAAGTGAAATTTTCATTAAACTGAACCACGATGCCCCTAATGGTCAGAGAACTACTCTCACAAACACACCAGCATATACCAATCCATTCCCATCAGAGGATACAAACAAGTTGTGACCTGAGAGGATTGTAAGCTATTAACACAATATCTAATTGGCTTCGTGTGGAAAATCAATTATCTCCATAAAAAAAGGCATTTGTTAGTCATGGTCCAAATGCTAAGAAATGAAGTTTCATAAGTGAAAACTGAGGAAAATTGGAGGGACCAGAGGAGAACTGATGCTTTTCACCTATGGCTTCCTCTTTTAAGAGGTTAGCTGGAGTTCTGCAATTACACCAGAGTTCTGTATTACACTCATTACCCTACAGTACATGTATTCACAGTCCTAAAATGTCAGATGTTTCTAGGACATCTACGTGCTCCTGAGCTCACACGTACTTTCACAGCAGCCTGATTGTACAGCTATATCTTTGAAATTTCCATTCCCTGGCAATTAATGTAGCTCAGTTTTTGCTTAAGAAAATAATATTCCAAAGTTTTTTAAAAATAAGAAAGCCTGGAGACTCTCATGCCAGGAATGAGAATTTGGTGATGAGCAAAGGAAATGAGCAGAGGTCTGTGCACACAGGATATTGGAGACTGGAGGAAGGAATCCTGCAGGGAAGAATTTCACCCTACTTTGGTTTGAAAGTCAAATACCGCTCCAGATCTGAATCATAATTAGACTCCTGCTGAAAGTTTAACTCCTAATTTCTGAATTAGATAGTGAATGCAACCAAATACTAATAATGATGCCTCAACATGTCCCTTATCAAAAGCAGAAGTAAGTAACCAGCAGTGCTCAAGACCTAAATATTTAAGTGGACTAAAATAAATATCCTCAGAATTTGACCTATCTCATCTGGGCAGGTAGCAGCAAGGCCATAACACCCTATATGTTCTTTGATCATCTTGGAAGAATTTATCCTCCAGATGTTTATGTTCCTCAGAAAAATGATTGGTATTCTATTTTTGTAGAAAACTATGGAAGAAGTCCAACGATATGAATTTAAATTTGGCTATCTGCCAAAGAGTGATTTGATAAACATTCAATCTTTGTTTCAAGTTTCCAAGAAGCAGTTATATATAATTCAACAGTTCCCACTGTTGCAATAAGAATAAACAGACTAAGCACTGAGTGGGGAGAAGCTCAAACTAAGAAACTTTACTTGAGGAGCTGAGTTGGTGGAACCAGACTGAGAAAGAGACCAGGAAAATGGCAGAAGAGAGTACATTGGTTGCAAGGAGGCAGAGACACATTGTTTGGGAGCAGCAGGGTACCCACAATCTGGAAGGGAAAGGAGAGAAAAGCAGAAAGCATAGCAAGGAGAAAAAGTAGGAAAGGTGTAAGGAGACAGAAAAGGGAAAATAAACAGTGGCAGTTGCACCTATCTACAGAAAGGAAAACAGTTGCTCATATAGATAACATTAAGACTGTAATATTATTTTAAGGCTTTAAAGATTAAATAATAGCAATAATTCTAGCTAAAATATATATTTCCTAAGCATCTCTTAAGTCTCTAAACTGGGAGAAAATCATAAAGCTAGCCCACTGTTAAATGAGTGAAGAATTGCAATAGCAATGGTATTGAGGGTAAATACCAGTCCAGCAAAACACAAGTGGCTAATAAGAGCAGCTGGGGAATGTTTCTGTAGTGAAAGTCAAATGCAAGTAACATCCTGATGAATCATTAATTCTATCCAATAATGACCTCAAATTAGTTGTTTCTATATTTTATTATTTTACTTCCTCATAACAACCTGCATTATTTCCATTAATGTACAGGTTATCATGTTGAAGGATATGGAATCAAAGCTTTGTGGATTGGGAAAAGTGGTATTTTGCTGTGATAATAACACCATTTCTGCATAACTAGTCACTGATCTTTGTTCTTCTCATCAGCAAATAGACCATCTCTGTAACAAAAGTAAAGCTGAGGGATTTGAAAATGTCAAAATAGCAAGCAACAAAGAGCCCTTGGCCCATATAAATATTTACATTTGAAATATCCATTTGCTGAACTGAATATTTCAGCTGTTGAGGGCAGCCTGAATCTCATTACATCAGCTCCACAGGCCTATTGGTGCTCCTGCTTTGAAGACAAGAACAGCACATTTATTGTGCGATATGCACATTCCAAGCACCCAGCACACTTACAAAGTGGGTTGTATTTCAGCAATGCCATGTCTCTGCTATTCAATTTTTATGATAGCATCCAGACTCCACAGCTGTGTAGCTTTCTAATATTGAATACAGATCCCTCAAAAGACAGCTGTCTTGGAGGGATTTTTTGGTTTTTGGTTTCTGGTATTTATTTTTTTTATTAAGGAGAAAAAAAACCCTCAAACTTCTAAAACCAGCCTCAGCAATGTCTTGCTTTGCAGAAAATCCATTTTAATTCACCAATTATTCTGATCTGCAGCTCCAGTGAGTAAAATACTGTCCAACACTTGCAATTCAGGAAGATTAGTGCATGTAACCCTTTGTTTGGATGCAGCCAGCTCAGCCTAGAAAGATTTGAGACAGTCTTTCTCATGATCAACACATAGACAGGCCCCTCTGTGTACAGACCTGGTATGCCATCCTGCTGGAGATTCCTCATGCCCCTGTGACCTTGTGAGGGACCAGGTCTTTACTGGGATAAGATAGAGGAGGAGGGAAGAGTAGGAAGATATCTTCCCACTTTTGGCCTTGCCTTGCAAAGGAAATATGTGCAAAAGGCAGCTCAGCTCCTTTCTGGGAATGTCTATATAAGGGCAGTGTAGGGACATCTGCCAGGTCAATAGTCCTTGCTGACACTGCTCTGATCAATCTTTGCCTCCCAAGAAAAGGCTGGTGACAATAGGCTGCAGGTGTGAAACTGCCAAATGTTCTCCAGTGGAGTCGTCAGGCCTCCTCCTGAGGTGTTGTCAGCCTTGCCCCTTCCACGGGAGGCAGCCTAGCCCAGGATATAAAACAGAAGTCCAAGAGAGGAATGCAGATGCTTTTGGGTTTTTTTTCCATTGCAGGTGTTTACTTGATAGAGATCCAACGTGGCATTCTTCATGTAATACAGTGTGGTTGCTCTAGAGTTCTCCCAACTTCAGTATGTATTTAGCATTGAATAGTCCCCACTGAACGTATATTTACCATTCCAACTCATTTGGAAGTGTTTTGCATAGGCTGCTTTGTTACTTCTGTACATCTCAATATGCCAAATAGATAGCTGAAATGTTGCTGTGGGCCCCTTTTTAGTAGCTGCTTGTCTGTTTCCATACACATGCTAGATACCACTATCAAGTGCTGTCTTCACTTCAGAAAAGGCTCTAAACCAAGCATTACTGGCTGAATAACTTGATTCCTCAAAAGTCCTGCACTTTCAATTCTTTCTTATAGATTTTTCTCAATTCTTCCTGAATATCCTGGTAAAAGGTGGAGCTAAAGAAGTTTCCCAGTCTTCAGGTTTAGATTCCATTTTCTTGACGTCATGTTACTTTCCAGCATTTCTATGACAAACAAAGATTTCTTCTCCTATTAATATTTTATAAACCAGCAACCAGCTGTGTAACAGATCAAATCCAAGATTAGTAGTCTATAAATGGTAAACTGGCAATATATGTAAATGCTGGCCGGACCATGATATTTCTATCTTTATAACCAGCATTGTCACCAAATACATCCCAAGGGAACTCTGTGATAACACAGTTGTCCTCAGAGAGTTGTGGTGCAACAGTGTGCCAGAACATGGAGTACGTTTACAATGAAAGCATCACTCTGGCTCAGTCTGTGTAACTATTAATGCTTTGCAAGTCTGCCTTGCCTGGGATGTAATGTACCACAAATAATTGCCTAATGTGCTTCAGCTTTGTGCAGGTTCTGTGAAAATACTCCTTTCCTTTAACTGAGGTAATTTTTTCTCATTAACCAGGGATTTTTTTCTCATCCCTAACTAACTCATTAGAAGGAAACATACAGTTTCCAATGGAAAAACTGGAGATAATAGTGCTGTGATAAAGACTAAAAAGTGATCTACAACTCACCATAGTCACCAATAGATGACATTCATAATAAGGTTTTTCGCTGTTTCCAAGTACCTTTCTATTAAGCCATTATTTTATCAAAATTCAAGCATAGAAAATTTCCTTCACTGTGGCAATTAAGTTTTGTTACTTACCCCAGATGCATTGAGAGCTACAGAGCTGGCATTAACAAAAACATACAGGGTACTGTTGGTAAGTGCTATAAATAAGTTGTAGACAAATAAAGGAGCAAGCACCTAAATGCACATACCCACACATACATTGGCACACATGGGGCTCCTTGTGTACTTTGACACAAAGAACAATTTTGCAGTTCAAAGGCTAATGAATCTACGGGCAGCTATCTGAAAGGTGTGTGTCAGGTCTGTAAAACCAAGCAGCTGCTCACAGTTCTCACCTTTGAGAAGCCAGAGCTTGGGGCTGTGCACACTCATTTAGACACAGTTGTACCATCCCTGGTGTTTAGGCCCAGAGCAGCCCAAGGTGGAATTACAGGTTATAAAGTGCATTGTAGTAACAAGCACAGTTTCACGACACAGAGGCCAAGGCTTTTACAGCTCATTGCCATTAATAGCCTGGGTTGTGTTGTTCTTGACCTTTCTCTGTGAGGGGTGCTCGGGGCACAGTGAGCTTTTTGTCTTACCCCTTGAGGTGCTTTCTCTGGGCAGACAGGGACTTCTTGCAGCGGTGGATCAGGAGTCCTGCCACCTCCCAGCTTTCAGGTGAGCAGCCACAATGAGTAACATGTCCTCCAGCCTTCCTATCGGCCCACAGAAAGCTGCAACAGCAGCTTCTCAAAGCCTGTGCTCCCTACAGTGGAGTGAGTCATGGAGGACATGGGTCTTTCCAGACACCGCATGAGGGAAGCTACCTGCACAGTGTCCCCAGCAGGAACCTGGATTCAAGTCATGGAGTACCCTGCTCCTCGCCTCTGGTCAAGGCACCAAAAACACATTCAAGCCAACTACAACAGGATATCCCCATGTATTGTCTGGAACCTCACAAGGACTGTCTGTCCCTCACAAGGTCTGACCCAACCTCACTCTGATTAGCCTGAGTTATCTGGTGTCACATGTAAACATGAAAGGAATCTAGGCACTTATTAAATATGCATTTCCCTTCCTATTAACATAGTTCCATCAATATTTTAATGCCATGTTGCCTTTTGGATTGTTTTCCTACTGTAACATGAGGTCTCTGCTGCAGCAGACAGACACCACAGGAATGGATGAGTTTATGGATGACGTTTATTTCAGTATGACCAGCTGTCATCAGTGGTGATTTTCTGCTGCAAATGTTTTCATTTATTCATGAAATAACACCTCTAGTCCCTTCTACCAATAAAGCTAATGGGACAGCATGAGGGTACAGAGTAGGGCTGAAGGTATATTCAAGCAAAAGATAGTTTTTTATTGCCAAAGAGAGCTAACTTATGATCAAACAATTGCATATATATAAAAGAATATATTTAACTCAGTAAAAATGTGCTGACTCTATTGGCAGATATGAGGAGGAAATTTGATAATTGACTGGTTTGGGAGTGAAATTCATGTCTATAGGAAGTTTGTCTGAGGGTTTTATTTCCTGTTTTTTACAATCCCTTTCTCACCCTGTCTAGTGTTTTTGCTCTCCTCTGGTTATAGACTGATCATCCCAAAGTCCCAGTCATTTGCCTGAAAAGCAATAGCTGGCAGTTATTGTGCTAAACAGCCCATTTTGTTATCTCTGCCACAAGCCCTGGTGTTCTCAGTCATTGCACTTGATAGGCGTCATTAAGGCTCCCATGCTGTTAGTCACTTTCCTGATCTTTCATGTTTCTTCTGCTCGGGAAGCAGCTTTTCCCAGAAACATTCAAAGAGAATAAAACCAGATTACATCCAGCACCTTGGGGTAATGGCATCTAAGATCCAAATCCCCCACTTTTTTTTTTTTTTTTTTTTTTGCTGTGTTTTTAAGCTGGTCACTCCAATTAAAAATGTGAAAGGCTGGATTATTCCCCTTGTGCTCATACAAAGTCATTCCATAGAAGTCTGCATAACTAGTTATGAGAGAAATATCGTTCAGTCAGTAGTTTTTAGATGGCACATTCTAAGAATCTGTAGGACACTGTATTATCATGAGCTGGAGTGTGTTAATTGGACTGGCACAGACCTGCCCATCTCAAATACTGTGAGGTCACTGTGTGCCATCCACAAAACCTTTTTGAAGGTGCTGTGGGTGGGTCTATACTCAGACAGCCTTAAAGTTCTGTTTGAAGGATGGATGTGCAGCCACCATATAGGGAAGGAGACCTTCCCATTTGAAGGGTGGAGCTCTTTTTTGCTGCTGTCAAGGTCCCTGGCGTGTCTTGTGCAAAGCAAGAGAAAGCAGCATGAGAGGATGCCAGTGGGTCAGTGGCTCCCACATTCATGAGGAGTCAGCAAGGGTCTGTGCATGTGCTGGAAAACATGTGCTCATTGCTTTGCCTTGGTATCTAGAGTCCAACCCTGAAAGCAGAGATTTGCTGAGTCAGCTCAAATCTAAACTGATTGGGCTACTTCAGCCAGGCAGCCTTGCCCGTGGTGGGAAAGCAGTTGGTAAAATGAGAGTTAGTTTCTCTAGGGAAAAAAAGTCTGAGGCCACAGGAAAGAAAAATCAGGTTCATGTCACTTCATCAAACACCCTCGCTTCAGAAAGTGCCACAGGTTTTTAATATCCAAACAGGAAAAGCAGATTGTGGATTAGTTTACATTGTTTCATCTCAAAATTTCACATACAGTAAACTGGATCAAGCATAGCAAATGCTAAGGGTTCAAATTGCAGTTAATTTGCAATCCTAACAGGAGCAATCTGTTCCTAGCACCCCCAGCAGAAAAGGATCAAGACTTCAGTTAAGGTGCAACCAGAATAATGCAATTTTAGAAGAAGATTTCAAGACAGATTAGGCTAATTCTTATCTCATATATTTTTTATATGAATTTACAGGCCTTGGGACTGTCTTATGGCAAGTACAGAAATGGCAAGTACATGGACTAACTTTCATCTTTGCTATAGAGCTGAGAACACAGGCCATTTTTAGTTAGTAATGCAGTAATAAGATATAACTCGTTTCATTTTTATTGCAGTTTATATTCCAAGCAACAGTGGGATACCAAGCACTGCATTAGCATGCACCATAAAACAAGTATACATTTCCCATTTTCTTCTACCATTAATGTTCAAAAAACTTTTCAAGTTACTGTTGGCTTTTTGTGCCCAGATTTTCTAGGAGGTTATATTTTGAAGGAGACTGAGGGGTAATCCATGCCATAATTTTTGAATTAGGAAAGATTCTCGGAAGAAAAAAAAAAAAATCACAAAAACTCTCTGGAGTGAGAGAGTATCCACCGTATCTTTCTCTTTCAGGCACAGATTCCTCCAGAAATGACATAGCTGTGAAACCAAAAGCTCAGCACAGAAACAGTTCCTGGACACCTCCTTCTTATGCATATATTTAGTACGCAGTTAGGGACATACTTACGGGTAACGGTACATAAGCAGCGGAGTCACCATCAGCTGAACCAGTGACTTCAGAGAAGGTGAAATAGTCCAGAAGGATAGGATAATATTTTAGAGGGAACGTGCAGGCTTTCTGCTGGCCTTTTAATTGGAAAAAAAAAAAAAAAAAAAAAAAGCCCATCTGGGAGGCTCAGCAGAACAGGGATACACTTTGTATTTCACCAGAAGGAGAGGGTAAGTGGTGTGGCTGTGGAAAAGCATAATCCTACAGGCTGGGAAATATTCTTTCAGCTCCACACTGGTTAAGCCTCTTTTTGATATAAGCATAAATCATCTTTTTGTTGGGGGGTTGAGAGAAGGGAAAATTTGTGCCCAGATTTCTCCTTGAGAATCCACCAGTGCATTTGCTGTTAGGAAATGACTAAAATAAGCCTCTGCACATATGTCCTTAAAAACACTTTGACTGCGTTCCTCTGTAATTATTAAGCTTCTTCAGAGTCTGTAAGCCAGTGAGAAAGGGATTAGAGGGGTTACTTTGTGCCTCTGTGCCCATAAAAATCCCTTGGCTAATGCAGCACACTGCTAGGAGCATCCTGAAAGCTTTCACATAATCCCTGCCTCCCAGCCACCACCACCGCTGCATTCCCATTATTTCAACACATTCAAATTTCATGCAGTAATGTGGAAGCACTCCAACATGGAAACAAGATTCACATTATAAGTTACATTTGAAAACTAACCTGCCAGTTTAGAGTGGAGCAGCAACAAAACTGCATGATAAATACACCCTCAATTTTATGCTGGAAGGACAACCAGGAGATGTAAATTGTCACTTAGTATCTGCTAACATTTCCTGTTGTCCTGGCAGTTCAGGACAGGAATCATTTTCTATACCTGTCCTTGTAGGAGAGGTCAAAATAGAGCTCCTAAACTGGAGCTGCATCTGAGTATAAATACATGATAGCAATGACAAGAGAGTGATCTGCTCCCTGTCACCATTCAGGGGATTTCATGTCAAAAGAAAACTTGCAATGCTCAGTGGTGTTGCACTGAAAATAAGTCATTGTATCATAGGCAGCAGTAACACAGGACTGGAAGTTATCTTCTGGGTCACAGAGTCTGTTTCTAGTGCCAGCAAAGTATTATATAATGCCTTTCACTAACCCATCTGTAAGAATCCTAGTTTTTTTAAAGGCAACATTTCCTCGTGATAAATTCAGGGAGGAATCCTGGACTGCGGAAAGGTTTGAATGAAGTACTGCTGTTAAACCCAAGAACAGCTGTAAACATCCAAAGTGAACAGCTTCCAGATCATGATGTTAAAGCAGAGAATCAACTGTCAAGTGTGCATTAAAACAACATCTGCAATACAGAATGGAAAAATCTCCTTTGTGAAACCAACCATTTACAAATACTTCCTGGGTATACAGGAACCTTGCACCACTTGGCAGAAGTCAACTATGAGGGCCAAACTGTGTGTGGAGGAGCTGGGAAGGAAGTTGCTTGTCATGCACTGCCTGTCTGCAAGCAGAGGGAAGCCCGTATCCAGTTTGCAGTGGGTGCAACAAGGGAGAGTGGTCACAGTCAGGGCAAGCTGGTAACCCAGCTTCAGCCCTGGCTCGCTCCCTCCCTGCCCCCTCACATTTGCCTATATCCCTTGGCACATCACGTCAGTTTATCTTGGTCACCATCTGTGAAGAGGAGATAATAACACCTCTTGCTGCGTGTCTATTTAGGTTGTAAATGCCTTCAAACAAAGGCTGTCTCCTACGGTTTACCAACAGTAGTGCATGGGCTCAATCTTTTGTATAGATCCTGGTCATTAATACTCATCATTGTAGTAGTGATGATAAACACAGTAATCATTCAATATGCATCTAACAGTAATCAAGCAGCTTAGTCTTTGTTTCTATCAGAATAACTATCCTAAATACATGAGGCCGCAGTTGTGCCTTTTGTGGGCAGAAGGGCTGCTGCACACAGGATGCACCTTAAAACACAAGCATGCAACAAACACACAAGTGTTCAGGCACTGATCATATCTGACTATTTAAAACTGTGATCTTCTATGCACTCTCCCTTTGCAGATTATCCTTCACATGAAATCTTTAAAACATCTGAAATGCTATTTTATGACAATATCACATGGCAAATAAACAAAGAACATGTATTACAACGAGAATAGTCCATTATTTTTTCCTGATAGATTCACTCACCTCTTTCTCTTTAAAAATAGTAAATGGCCAGGAATACTAATTCTTCCTCATTCCAAATAAAGGATTTGATGGATCCATGGTGCAAAGCAGAAGTTAAAACAGTAGTTAAGAACTGCAGTCTGATCCTAAAGCCCTTTGGTGTTTGAATAAACTCTGATGACACTGCTTGGCTAATTTTAAAAACTGATATAGTTAATTTTTTTTTAATAAATGAGCTCCCAAAATTACATATTTTAAACATAAAATCTTAATATACGTTTCTAGTAAAGTGTGTGCCATTGTTCATGGGCAAAGGGAAGGAAGCTCTGAGCTAATTTTTAAACCCAGGAGAATATCGACAGACAGACAGCTGCTAAGGCTTTTTGCTTGATCCCTTTGCAAATTCTCCTCAGCTATTCATGGCCAAAACATGTCATGTGCCAATCTAAAATCATGTTGGAGGAACTGGTGGAAAGGGTCTCCTTTTTCATACTCCCTCCCAGCAGGCTTATGTCAGAAGGCTGTGAGGGATAACCATTGCTATTTATAGATAATCCCCCCTTGAAAGGTCACCCTTCATTGTGTGCTCATTTTGCCCCATAGCTGTCCAAAAGTCATCCTCCTGCAGCTCGTCCCTAATGAGTATTTTTTTAAGCAGATAAAAATGAAAAAAATCATGCAATAAAGCAGAAGATAGTGTTTGTTTTACAGTTGACAGCCCAGGCAACGCATGCCACTCACATTATCTCCTGTGCTTTTAATTGCAACATAGGCAGGATTATTTTGTTTGAGTTTTTTTCACAAATTCACTATCTTCATCTAGTAGCAGGCACTTAACAGGTTGTACATTCTTGATAATAGGACTTTTGGACACTGAATCACTTCCTTTGTCATGAACTACTCAAGTGGAATCACAGAGTCACTTAAAAGCCCAACAAACTGCAGCTTGCAGCAAGTCAGGGAGAAGAAAGGCACCTGCTCTGCAATTCTCAATTCTCAGCACTTCTGATTCTGAGAAAAAGAACAAAATAACTCCCATATTATGAAACTAAGCTTTCATTCTTTCTATGTATTTGAGTGGTCATCCTGAGCTAAAAACTGACTGCCTTTCCTGCTTTCTGCTGAGATGCATGTTGGAGGAAGCAAGTAGAGAGATGACAGCACTGAGCACTAAAATAAAAGATGCATTGAATAGCAGAAAGAAAAAAGTGTATTTTTATCCAAAGCAGTGCACAGCAGTACACCAACACAGTGATATTTTCTTTATTTAAACCCCATCAAAGTTCAATTAACGGAAATGAAAGGACTGTCACTGTGGCAAGAGATCGATGCAGAGAAGAAGAAATATGGGTAGGGAAGGGAGATAAAACAGGGTGAGGTTTTGTGGAAGAGGCCAATGTCACCTGAAAAGAAATGGGCAGGGCATTTTAGAAGATATGACTTAAAAGCACGGAGATAATGCATAACATTTAATTCCAAAAAACTCTCTTGTGCTGCTATCCTTCTTAAAAGAGAGGTAAAGGCAATGAGTGAAGCCTTCTCATCACACTCCTGAGAGTGAGCAGGCAGGGATGTGGGTTGGCTTTCCTCAGGATCCACAACACTGCCTTTTGCAGAGCTTTATCATCATGTCAAGCAAAATGGAGCACGATACTGCCAGGAAAGCAAAACAGCTTCAGGTTATGAAGGGCTCTGCCAGAAGACACTCTTAGTGCTGTTACTGTGTCTTTTCTCCTGATTAAATTTTGAGTATAGATGGCAGGACTTGTTTCACAGAAAACAATGGTTAGACTGCTGAGGTGGACGGGAGAATTGGTGATCTCACCCCAATGAAGCTTATTCTCTAACATATATTGCAGCATCTTTGTTCCTGCTGTTCATTAAATAAGGCCTAGCTTAGAGGCAGTCTTTACATTCTTGAACTGTTTAAACAATTAAATCATTAGTCAAAGCAGCAGTTGCATTAAAAATCAGAAAGCACTAATGTTGCTCCTAAAAAGAAATTTAAAGGATTAAAGAGATCATGTTTGAAGGGGACAAACAGGATTATAGTTTTTGGGCTATTCATAAATGACTGATCTGCAGAGAAAAAAAGAAGAAAACAAACCAGCCTGTAAATATCTGAGCACTGGATGATGATTTTTTTCAGCTTCCACTGGGTAGATTGCTAATTCCAAAATTTCTTTATGGACCTCTTCCATTGTATTTCAATAGGCATACAGGTTTAACTCAGCCATATTTATAATTTAAAATGCTACTCTGGATACTGTGTGGTTGGAATTTTAAGTTTAGATAGGGTTCACCTCACCTTACTGCCGGCTTGCAAAATTGAAGCCTCTAGTCTGAGACTGTCATCATCCATGTTATTTGAACAGACAGTGCAGAGAACAGTGTTCCTCTAGAGGGTTCATTCCATCTCTATTCAACACACTTAATTTTTGATCATGGATTGAGAGCAACCCTGAAGAAAAAAGCTTGGGGGTGTTGGTTGACGAAAAGCACAACACAAGCTGATAATGTGCACCAGCAACCCAGAAAACCAACCATGTCTTGGGCTGTATCCAAAGCAGCATGGCCAGCATGTCAAAGGAGATTATTATGCCTCTCTGCTCTGGTGAGACCCTGCCTGAAGTGCTGCATCCAGCTCTGGGTCCTCCACGCAGGAAGGACATGGACTGAGTTGGACCAAGTCCAAAGGAGGACAGCAAAGATAAGCAAAGGGCTGGAGCACCTCTCTTATGAACACAGGCTGAGAGAATTGGACTTGTCTGGTATGGAGAGATCAAGACTCCAGGGGTCAGGACTCATACCCTACTTCATTAGGATGCCTACAAGAGGTCTGGAGAAGGACTTTGTACAGTGCCATGTAGTGATGGGACAAAGTGAAATGGCTTTAAACCGAAAGAGTGCAGATTTACATTAGATATAAGGAAGAAATTGTTCACTGTGAGGGTGGTGCTAACCTGAGAAAGAATTGCCCAGAGAAGTTATGGATGTGCCATCCCTAGGGATGTTCAAAGCCGGGTTGAATGGGGCTTTGAGAAATCTGGTCTAGCAAAAGGTGTCCCTGCCCATGGTGGGGGGTTGGAACTAGATGGTCTTTAAAAGTCCCTTCCAACACAAAACATTCTATGATTCAATGAATCAACCTTTGAAAACACTTTTAACTCTTAGTTAACGACAGAGGGAAACATACAGGGCCCTTTGAGAAAGCATTTGTCTCTTAGAGAGCTGAAGTACCATCTTCTGCAGTCACCATTGAACTAATACACCCACATCAAGGTTGCTAGCATTTTGTGTCTAAGATGAATGGGGAAAAGGATTCTGTTATACTCAGTGTCCCTTCATTGAACTGAAAAGTAGGGATGAGAAGAGAGGTGAATTCTCTCATCTGCACACTGCCTGTAGGAGTCAGAGTTCAGGAGGAAGGAAATGTGTTCTGCTGCACTCGTACCTTATCTTACCTTCCTACAGATTGAAGGAAGGAGAGAACAACTAGAAATCTCTGAATAAAACATCAGTCTACTTTTAATTTTGTCTGAATTAGTTCTGATTCTAAATAACTTATTATTGAGAAAACTATTCCTCATTGTTAAGTGAAGAGCATAGCTGGAGAATTTGTCACAAAATGTGTCATGACCCAAGAGCCTGTGACTAGCATCAGGGCCTTGTCTTTCCACTTACCAGTACAAAGCTTCTGGAAGATTTTGAAAGACAATTTTAATAGAGAAAGAAAGGCATTAACTGGCACCCAAACAGGTAAATGCAGTAACACTGAGGCTTCTTCTCTCATAAAGATCACTGTCTGTCTCACTCTAGAAGGTTTTTATCCAAAGTAGGTGCTAGTCATGGCTTCAGGAATTACGTCTTCATCTTGCATTTCCCTATCAAGAGATCCTTACAGACGAAGGAATCCCAACTAGACCCCCAGGATGACTTTGTGAAGTTAGCTAGAAACCTACTCTACATGGTTTTGCCTATGTTTAATAGGTCAGTAGAAGTCTTCTTCCATTGGAGTAGAAGAATGATGGTACATAGGTGATGTCTCATACCCCAGGCAGTTCTTAGTATACACTCCACTGTTTCAGTATCATCTTCCACTCAATCTTTAATATCAGTGGGGTAGGAGACCCTTTCTTTTAATATCTCTTCCAAATCGTTAGCAGTCACATCACTTAAAATGAGGATGAATGACTGTGAGATTTTGTTTGTCTTCATCTGATGGAAGAAAACTGCCTCAGAGACCTGTAAATAATGGTTGAATTTGAGCTGTTAAAGTGTCCAACAGGGAGTCCTTCTCATAAAGAATACAGATTTGGTTTCCTGGTGGGGTACAGCAAAGTTTGCTCTTACTCCAAAGTGAAGCACATGTTCTCCCTTACCCTAAGAAATGGAGAGGAGTATTTAACTGAGAACAGCATAATTTCTGGGTAAGACACCAATATTTCAAGTGGTCTAGAGATTTCCATACAACTGTACTTCTCACCAGGCAAGCAAAACATCTGTCAGTCTTCTATTACTGTCAGGTAGACTCTATTGTCAGCTGGAATCACCAGTGCAGTGTAGATTTTGGCATAAGTAGCACCAAAATATGCTGGTGGTCACCTAGTTGAGGAGGTACATCTAAAAACTATTAGGTTTTTAGCATTTTGCAGAAGATTGCTTTGATTTTTTTTTTTTATTCTACAAGTATTTTGTGCTCTTAGATTCACCTGTTTTGAGATTTTGTGCATTGTTCTGTCTGTCTCCACTTTTCCTTCTCCGGGGAATCAGTTAGAGTCTCAAACCTGGAATTGTCTCTTAATTTATTCTTTGGAGTTAAGCTGTGATTTGCTCTTTAACCTTGAACAAAACATTAGCCTCAATACCAAGTCACCACCCTGATGTGGGCCCTTCACATTCTTTCTGTCACCACATAGGAGGATACACAAGACGAGATTTTACACCGACAAAATTCGACGTACACACTACGCTTTTGCTATGATACAAGGTTGGCTTTGTCTATTGATGTCATCAAAGGCTATTACTCTTACTGTAATTGCAAATCATTTTCATTTTATCATGAGATTTCTGTTTAAGGAAAGGATTACCTTTTTTTAAGCCCTGGACCAGCATCTAGCTTTAAGCATTCACTCTGCTGTCCAGTGCTGAAAACAAGCAAAGAAAAAAAACTCTGTCTTGCCTTGCTGTCATCCCGACCATTTTCTTTTGATCTTTCAGCTGGTGGATTATGGAGTGTGTGTGTGGGTTAACAGTCTTTAACAAAAACAGAAAAACAATTTTTTTAAAAATCATGATTTAACAATTTTCTAATGTCTACCTGATCTGTAGATCATACATCATATCTTACTTTACTTACTCTACTATTTTATCTTTAATTACATTACATCTCAATCACAGAATGGAAGGGATGTCTAAAGTTCATCTAGTCTAATCCACACACACATTGTGATAGGTTCACCTGGAGCAGGTTGCACAGGATCCAGGCAGCTTTAAATACCTCCAGAAGAGATACCTCCTCTGTTCTTGTGTTCTTGGGCAGACTGTTCTTCTGTTTTTTCATTTTCAAGGCAAAGGAGTTTTTCCTCAAAGTCAGATGGAACTTCCTGTGTTACACTTTAGGCCCATTGACCCTTGTCCTATTATACCATTGTAACGAGTCTGGCCCCATCCTCTTAACTCCCTCTCTTTAAGATTTTCTTATGCATTGATACTATCCCTTCTCAGTCATCTTTCTCCAGGTTAAACAGGCCCAGACCCCTCTGCCTTTCCTCATAAGACAGATGCTCCTGTCCCCTAAACATCTTTGCAGACATCTGTTGAATTCTGTCCAGGAATTCCTAGTCTTTCTTGCCCTGAGGAGCCCAGAACTGGACACAGCACTCCAGATGTGCCTCACTAGGGCTAAATAGACATGCAGGATGATGACCCTTGACCTGCTGGCAATGCTCTCCTGATGCATCCCCAGGATCTCACTGGCCTTCTTGACCACAAGGACACACTGCTGGCTGATAGACCTGTTGCTGTCCACCAGGACCCCAGGTCCTTTTTCAGAGGCTGCTTTCCAGAAGGTCAGCCCCCAACCTGTGCTGGTACATGGGATTATTCCTCTCCAGGTGCAGGACCCTGCATCTGCCTTTGTTGAATTTCATGGGGTTCCTTTCTCCTTAACTCTCCGGCCTGTCAAAGCCCCTTTGAATGGCAATAAAGCTGTATGGTGTACCAGTAACTCCTCCAGAACACTTGATGAAGGTATACTCTGTCCCTTCATGCACATCCTCAATTAATAAGTTGAAATCTCCATCAATATTCCACAACAAGCCTGACAGCTGAAATTTCAACCTTTGGTTTTTTTTCCACGTTATGTCTCAGAATGCCTTTAAAGTGTTGAGAATGTACTGGCAATTTTTTAAGAGATCTTCTTGGAGTGCTTTAGAAAATATGCCAGAGCTTGAGGAATTCACAGATTTCGACTTTCTTTAATATATAACCTCATGTGTGTACAAGGCTGAACACTGGCCTTTATTGGTCCAAGTTCTACAATCATAGCCAGCACAGAACAAATTTGTGATATCCTGTCTTTCTATAAAGAATACCCTCCACCTTCCTATGGAGCACTATGAAATGGAGAAAGGAAGAGAGATAAAGTTCTTAACATTTTGTGCTGGCAAGAGGTACAAGATCACAGAAGCTGACTTTTATACAGGCTTTAAGATTATGTGCAAGAGATATAATTAGAGTTTCCCAGCAGTCTTGATTTTACCACCGATTGTGATTTTTTTTCCCCTCCGGGTTCTTTGCATAACGTTAAGCAGCTCTGTAATAAAGTTACATGACTACAAAACAATAGCTGCACTCTGCCTCTGTCCACCGTGGCTGCCAGCCACCAGCTAAATGTGAATCCTTCATGTCATTCATAGCTCTGCATGCTTGGAAGAGGGACTGGGTTCAAGTTAAGACTGACATTATTAAGAATGACAGGTCCAGTTTTTAACCATATATCCATTTGATGATGTTATTTTTTCCACTGCCCTATAGAACCAAGATTCTGCCCAGTGACAATGTGCAGTACTGCTAAAATTCAGTTTTCCCAATGGTAGCATGGCCACAGCAAACCTAGAAGAACAGGGATATCTTTGTGCAGATATGTGCAGGTCACAGCACTCTGCCACTCAACTCTGCTTCACCTCCGTGTGCAGGCAAGGTAATGAAGTATGTGAGACTTGACAGCATGACTCTTATTGTGACATTTGTGTCAGTGTCTCTACTTAGAAGGACTGAATGGACAGGCAGAACAGAGGGGTGGTATGACAAGCTCATCATATACATTCACAAACAAAAATATGGATCTAATTTTAGGTTTATCAGCAATCTCTCTTTATAATAAGAGGAACAAAGTAAATGTTCAGCTCACTAGTAAAGGGAACTTTTACTGTACCAGTAAGACATCATTTTTAATAGGCATGGCTCTGGACCAAGAGAAAGAAGATGCCGTGTGAAGTCTGATCTTATGAAACACATTAAAGAAACTGGGAGACTGAGTAAGTATCTAGTCCAGATCAGACACAGTCATCCTGACCCTCTGTAGGTTTACAGTCACATTAGCAGCTGTCATCCTCATTGGAAATATTTTAAAATCCGTGACTAACCGAAATAAATTACTATTGTGAGTAAGCCTCAATGAACAGAAGCCATAACATCTAAAGTTACACATACACACATGAGCTGAGGAAAGTGGCCATTTACATCCTTGTTTGTCAATAGAGAGCCAAAGGCAAATTCATTCATTATGCCTATATCAGATTTCTGATCTGAGAGAAGAGGAGGTGAACTCTAAACTTCCCAAGTCTCTCCTTTACTGTAATTACCACATAACATGTAGCCTTCAGCACTTTGGAAGTGGGGAAATTTCATTTTGTGCTTCAAGGGACAAGTCTCCAAAATATAATGCCACTGGTCAAAAAGTGCATTCTTCATCCCAACAACTCAAGTTGTGTAGCACAGAAGCAGCTGTGCCACAGTCATTGCTGAGGTACACCAGGACTATTTTCTTGGAAGCTATTGCCTCCAACAGTATTCAGGATTGCACAACACTGGTCTGCAGTAACACGCTTCTGCTAAGGTATCTACGGCATGTCCTGTCAGATCTGTAACTAAAGCAGACACCAATCAACAGCAGGAAAAAAAAAGAAAAATCTTGCAGACATGACACAAGTGAGTGGGAACCATTCAAGACAGGGTTTTTATTCTACCTATCTTGTTACCTAATTTTACTAATGTGTTGGTTGTTTACAAGCTTTGGGCCAGA